>JAJIBD010032617.1:0-21905 GCA_021461705.1 Cryptotis parvus | reverse complement strand
AACTCTTGAGTTATAGACAGAGAACTTATATGTTATAGACATAATCACTTGTACTACTTCACTCGTATCACTTGTCTTCCCTGGGCCTCCATCATCGAATTGCTGAAGTGGGCACTCAGTAACATTCCATATGTGTCCTGTCACATGCTGGTGGCAGCCGGGCGTGGCATCTGTTCGCCAGCCATAGAGAGTCTAAAACCACCCATCAGGTCATGGGAAACGCGAGTCTATAATTGTTAACACTATTTGGCATATCAAATAATTTACACGGGTAACTTGCCAGACTCTGCCATGGGTGGACTCGAGCATTTATTGATGAGATGGAAAAGATCAGCTTTTCTCCCTGGGTGGAGCTCTGAGGAGAGGGGAGTCCGGGTGTGTAAAATGGCGGCCCTCATGGTGTGGGGGGGTTCCTCTGATTCTTGTGAGGCTCCTGCTGGGGTATGGTCCAGGTCTAGAACCCGCCTTTCCTCCTCCTGGCGTCTTGTGATCTTCTGTGGAGAGCCAGCAGCTCTTGCCCCATGTATGTGTGAGTCTCTGATCTCAGGGTTAATAGACATTGTTTATTATTGTGTCTATTATTCTGTGGGATAATAGAGACATAATATACGGAATTATTTATGCATGTTTAATTATGCACTTTAAATACTCATGGTTTACAAAGTTGTTATATAATACAGTTTTTTTGCTTCCAGTGTTCCAGTGCCAGTCTCACATCAGTGCGACCTTTCTTCCACTATTGTCCCTAGTTTCTGCTCCTCCTCACCGAAGTTCGGGCCTCCCCGGCACCAAATTTATTTTATATTGCTTAAAGAACAAAATTAAGTGGAATTATCAAAAAATAGTGCATTAAAAAGAAAATTTGGAAAAATTAGGTTATAGCCCGGCAATGGTAATGTATTGCCTGAGATGAACTGCTGAGCTGTTTGTTGCTAGTTGAGCCTTCAAAGTTCTTGGCCCCCTACTAATTGAGCTTAGTGGGCCTCTATGGTATTTCCCATCTAATTTGTTGTGCCCCTACTGGGCTGTCACTGTTAGTTTAAATTGACATGCTGCATGGCTGTGTGCTCCGTGAACTCTAGGATCTGTGTAATTGGGACGTACTTGAGCTCCATCCATGTCATGTCCACCTCTCCTGCAGGCCCCACTAGAGTTTTTAGCTCAAATAGAGGTGCACCATAGCTTCTGCCGGCTTTGCGTCTTCTCTGAGATTACTCACGAGGCTATGAAGCTGGGTCATTTACATGGCAGAGTCTGTGGGATGAGGCTTGCTGCTGGGACTTCCGCAGGGTGGGGACTTGGCCTGCCTCCTCTGCCAAGGGCGCCCCAGTGTTTTCAGCCCAAAAGACCAGTGTACTGTGATTTTATTGGCTTGTCGTCTCTTCTGATTAGTCCGGTAAGCCGGTTGGGCTGTTTATATGGTGGGGTGGATGTGTCTAATATTTAAGATCTTGTAGACATAAGTTCACTAAAGGGTGCTCTCACAAGTCAGTAAATATCTTTTGTCTTTGTACCCATCTTCACATTTTCCTCTGCTATTCCAGTTGAACTGTCTCTCTTCCTGTGCCTTGCTGCTGTCTTGTCAGTAAACGTTGAGTCATTCTTGCCCTGGTGCATGGACTTTGCTCATGTGACTATCTTTCTGTGAACCCTATTGGTTACTCTCTCTAATCTCTTCCTTCTAGCTTTTAAATATATTATAATTTCATTTGTTTGTGGAACACCCATGCCCTTTATTGAATAGTCACTATTTCAATAATTTATTATCCACCATTTATTAATCCTCTTGTAACTATATTATGACTCATTGTGGATATATTAAAAAGTTTCTTTTTGCTCATCCTTTTTGGAAGAAAGGTAGATAAATATATTTTTTTTGGGTCTCCCAAATGTTGCTCAAGGAATAAATGAGCTGCTTCCCTCACAATACTTCAGCCAACCAGATTGGCATTTCAGTTCTGGGGTTTAAGGATTGGGTCGTGTTTGTTCCCTGTGATGTTTGGTCCCCTGTGGTGCTAGGGAGCAACCTCGAACTACCTTTAGTAGTGCTGGAGACTCTGGGTATACTGGCACTTCTGAGAAGCCTTCAAGGATATACTTGAGGCCATATAGTGTTGGTTTTGAGAGCCATGTATTTAACTCTGTATTTAATTTTCTCAGTTACCTAATTAGCTTCTCTGAGTCTGTGATAGAGGTAATAGTTCAGTTTGGGGTGGTCGCTGGGAAGAGTGGTTTGATGAGTCATTTTGGAAGGAGAGATAGTTGGTTTTAGTCTTGAAGACAAAAGCAGCCAGGTAGACAATAAAAGGGAAAGGCTGGACCAGAGTGACTGCACAGTGGGTAGGGTTTGCCTTGGTAAGCAGCCCACATAGGTTTGATCTCTGGCATCTCTTATGGTGGGATACCCGAGCATGGCCAGGGGTAATCTCTGGTGCGTGAGCCAGGAGTAGCTCCCTGAGCATCACCGGGAGTGGCCCAAAAAGTCCCCCAAAAAAAAAAAAAAAAGAATAGGCTTTCTGGAAAGAAATAGCAGTGCCCTACCCACTATATTATCTCTCCAGCTCTTAGAAAGGCACATTTCTAACCCTTATCCAAAATCTTATTTTTCAGATAATGTGTTCCTGCCACACTATAGATAAAATACAGATACTTTACTTAGTATCTGTAATGTTAAGGTATGATCTCTTTTTTAGTGAAGGGAGAATGTGAAGACAGGGTAGAAAGCTTTGCACGCGCGATACAAGTTTCATAGCTGCTGCAGGGTAATGCAAAAGGCGCAGGTTATAATGCTCAAGGAATTACTGATAAATAAAAGCTGAAATAGTTGGAAAGGAGATTAGATTTAGCAATTGGAGAAAGGGACTCATTGAAAGTTTTAGGTCACAATGACATAAAGTCCGATAGATTTCTTTGTAGCATATGCTTGGACATGAGTTGCCTAGCAGGCAGGAGTAGTGAGAAATCTATCTAGGAGGTCAAGAGGGAAGGTTTTGGAAATGAGGGTGAGGTAATGAGGGCCTGACATTTCTTAACCAGATTTCCATAACCAGATTCCTCAGAGACGCCCATGCTGTTTGTATTACTACCATCTGTTCTCTTATACAGCTTGACTTGTGTCATCACCATTCCATTAAACGAGATTTCCAGGGCTAATGATGATATGGCCAAATCTATGGGTGTGTGTGTGTGTGTGTGTGTGTGTGTGTGTGTGTGTGTGTGTGTCTGTGTGTCTGTGTGTCTGTAGTATCTGTGTGTCTGTGTGTGTATTTGTGTGTGTATGTGGTCTGTGTGTGTGTCTGTCTGTCTGGTCTGCTCTGTGTGTGTAAGGTCTGTGTGTCTGTGTGTGTGTATGTGTTCTCAGTGCATAGTGGCAGATAACTGGGAATGACACCAGCCGGTCAAGCACTAGCAGCAAAGGCATTTTAACCTCATTCCCAAGAATATAAAGCTTTGATAATTCAAAATCTCTTGTTTTCCCCAAGGTTAAATTGAAGACAGTTTGCTAAGTATACACCAGATCTACTCTAGTAAAATTTATGAATAGTTTCATGATGTCTCTTTGATTTGCCAAATAATTAGTAATATTTTATATTAGGTCATTCCCAAGTGACTCCAATATAATGGTTTGAGGCTCTTTATGTTCCTGGAGCAAGCGGATGCCTCTTTGGGTTCCTAACATGAGACAGGACATATGGAGATGTTACTGGGGCCCGCTCTAGCAAATAGATGATTAACGGGAAGATAGTCTTTGATTTGGAGCATTTCTTGCAGCCTGTTTAGATCTACAGATATACAGAGAGAAAGAGAGAGAGAGACAGAGAGCATAGAGAGAGAGAGAGACAGAGAGAGAGACAGAGAGAGAGGTCTGTCCTCATGTCCTTCATACCAGACTATGCCCAGGGCTTCTGACTGCCCAAGGCTCACCCTGGTGTTAGTTGCATGCAAGGCTTTACGCGCTTCACTATCTCCAGCCCCTGGACTTAAGTTATGTAAGTTTTTTAATATTTTATTATACCACTGTAGATATACAATTGGAAAGATGTTCATAAGATGTTCATATTTGGGTTTTGGTTATACAGTGTTCCAGCACCCGCCCTCCACCAGTGCCCATTTCCCACCACCAATGTCCCTCCCTCCTCCCCTAGCCTGCCCTCTAGTGGCAGGTTCTTAATCCCTTTTCTCTTTCTCTCTCCCTCTCTCTCTCTTTTTTTCTTTCCCTTTCCACATTGTGAATTACAATACATATATTAAGAGGTTGTCATGTGTATCTTTTGCCTGTATTTAATGCTTAGGTTGGTATTAGCACTTTTTGACAATTATTAGCACACTGTTCCATTCTCTGTCTTACCTAGCCTCCGACTCCCACTACGTTTGTGATAATTTCCACATTTGACAAGACCTCCTGATCTATGTTTCACCTTACCTTGGATATTGGTATCATAATATGTACATATATGTTTATGTCATGCAAATAGATGCAGTCATTCTATATCTGTCTCTTCTGGCTAATTTCACTCAACATGATCCTCTCCATGTCCATCCATTTATAGGCAAATTTCATACCTTCATTTTTTCTAACAGCGTGCATAGTATTCCATTGTGTAGATGTACCAAAGTTTCTTTATCCAGTCATTGATTTTCGGGCACTCTGGTTGTTTCCAGATTCTGGCTATTTGAATAGTGCTGCAATGAACATAAAAGTAGGGATGGTGTTTCTGCGTATTTTTGGCTTCCCAGGGTATATTCCCAGGAGTGGTATGGCTGGGTCAAATGGGAGCTCACCTCGAGTCTTAGGAGGAATGTCTATATTGTTTTCCAAAAAGGCTGTCCTAGTTGGCTTTCCTACCAACAATGGATGAGAGTCCCCTTTTCCCCTCCTCATCCATCGCCAGCAATTGTTGGTCTTGCTCTTTAGATGTGTGCCAGTCTCAGTGGTGTGAGATGATATCTCATTGTTGCTTTGATTTTGCATCTCTCTGACGTCTAGTGATGATGTATATTTTTTCATATATCTTTTGGCCATTCAAATTTCTTCCTGTATCTAAATTTTCTGTTTATTTCTTCTCCCCATTTTGGATGGGGCTACGCTTTTGGTAAATTCTACCAGTGTTTGATATATCCTGGATATTAACCCCTATCAGATGGGTATTGGGTGAATATTCTTGCCCATTCTGTGGACTGTCTTTGTATCTTGGTCATTGTTTCTTTGTAGGTCCGTGGTGCTTTTAGCCTATTTAGTCCCATATGATAATCTTTTCTTTTAGTTGTTTCTGTGGTTAGTGGTGTTTCTTCTTTGAATATGTCCTAGCTCCAAATGCTCTGGAGTGGTTTTCCTATGTTTTCTTCAATGTACTTTATGGATTTAGGTCTGATATTGAGATCTTTAACTATCTGATTTTTGTACATGGTGTTAGACAGAGGTCCAAATTCATTTTTTTACATGTAGCTGCCCAGTTTCTCCCAGCACCACTTGTTGGAAGAGACTTTCCTGGTCTAGTGCATTTCATACTTTTCCTCCTTTATCGAAGATTAATTGTTCGGGTATTTGAGGTTATTGTCAGGATACTCAACTCTCATTCCATATGTCCACAGGTCTGTTATCATTCCAATACCATGCTGTGTTAATTCCCACTGCTTTGGTAGTAGAGTTTTATGTTGTGAAGGTGATGCCTCTCATCTTCTTTTTTCCCAAGGATTTGCTTCTCAGCTATCCGTGGGGTTTATTCCGAGCTTTATGCGGTGTATTTTAACTGAAGTTGTTCCTTTCCCTACCTTTCAAAGCTGCGGTCAGTCCATGCTGTCTTTTTCCTTCTATAAATTTTCATATTCAGAACTCTTTCTTGAGCAAGGTTCTTAACTCAGCTATTTCTCGTGTTTCCTCCCCTCCTTACTTGGCGGGTACAGTGGAGGGTTTCTGTACCACACCTTATCGCTCAGGGCCTTTCCTGGCCCCCTGTGAACCAGGGCTGTGGTCTCTACAGTTATATGCAAGGTGAGGAATCTCTTCAACCCTGTCTTTGATTTTATTATTTGGTTCTTGAGGACAGGTGGAATTTTATCATGCTCTTTGTGTTTGTGTGTATGCATGTGTGAAATCTTCCTCTAGTAGAGCCCTGTTTATGTAATTATAAATTCTTACTATAAGTACCTTACTAGTATGTCTATGTATTACTGAAACTCATTAAGTCTAAATTAGTAGCGCACTGGTGGTAACAAGTTACAGCCAGTTTTGGGGGGGTGTCTTTCTTTCTTTCTTTCTTTCTTTTTTTTTGCTTTTGGGTCACACCCGCGACTAGGGGTTTTTCCTGGCTCTGCACTCTCAGGAATTTCTGCTCCTGGCGGTGCTCGGGGATCATATGGGATGCCGGGATTTAAACCCGGGCCAGCACAGGCTGGCCACGCAAGGCAACGCCTACCTGCTGGGCTGTCGCTCCGGCCCCAAGTGTCTTTCTTGCTTTCTTCTTGCTTGCTTGCTTCGTCTCTTTTCGCAGCCTCTGCCTCCTCTCTCCTCTCTCTCTCCTCTCTCCTCTCCCTCTCTCCTCCCCTCTCCTCCCCTCCTCCCTCTCCTCTCCCTCTCCTCGCCTCACCCGCGAGCTTAGACGCCCTGGCCCTGCATTCAGGAATTCCGCCACCTCCTGGCGGTGCTTGGGATGCTGGGGAGTGAATTTAAGTTGGGCTGCATGCAAGGCAAAGCCCTACCCACTGTACTATCAGTTCGGCCCTTTATACTCCATTTTGGGACTGTTTTTATGTTAACTTTGAGCTGGGTGGTATGTGACTTGCTACTTGAACAGAATAAAACTACTCAGACTAAATTGATAGTCGCCAGCACACGATGCTAAATTTGGCGGGATGAGATAAAATTAAAAACAGAATCAACTAAGACTTTCATTACCACCGCCAACTAACATTTATCTCACTATTTACTATTTGCAAAATAATCTTCACATCAGTGAAACGGTTGATTATTAGCTTTTAAAGTTTTGCGGGCCATTCCAGTGGTGCTTAGGGCTTTAATCCTGGCTCTGCACTCAGGCACCATTTGGAGTGCTGGGAATCAAATCTGGATGGGCTGCTCAGAGTCAAGTGCGCTGTACTGTTAGTCCAGCCCTAGGTTTGTTATTATCTGAATTAAGTTTATTGGGGTGGGGGCAAAAATACACTCAGGGTTCACCCTAGCTCTGTGGCCATGTACCATTCTTGGTTGGTTTGGGGGCCCATTTGAGAACCCTGTGGTTGTGTCAGGGATCAGTACTCAGGGATCACTCCTGCTGGAAATACTAAAGGGTCATTTTGATGATGCTTGGGGGCCCAGCAAGGGCGCTCTGGTTGGTGATGTATAAGGTAAACGCCTACCTGCTGCGTGTAATTATTTTTCTTACCTATTTTAATTTTTTATACACAGTATGATAGAAAACGGGTGGATCGAGCATTTCCGGAAATGTGGGTTCTGACTTTGTTTTATTGTACTGCTGGTGAGAATCTCGAGACCAGTCCTAATTTTAGGTTTTAAATAATTGGATAGATGGATTAGTTCAATTTAGGATATTTTGGCCTACTTTTTAACAGCCAGTAATTAAAATATTCCTTGACTTGATCACTTGACATTCCATTATTCATCTACGGTTTGAGCGGCGCCTCAGTAACAGTAATTATCTCCTTAATCGGAAAAAAATTCTTATAACTTACTTGGAAGAGAGACTTTTTGGGCTGAGATTATAGAGAATAGAATGTAGTTTTTTTTTTTTTCTAAATCATTCTATAGTGCTGCTGGAAGATGCAAGGCCAAATTTAAAGTTCGGCTCAGAGGAATGTATAAAATAAAGGAACTCTTGAGAAACGAGAGTAAAACTATTAGTCAAAAAATATATAAAATGGTGTTAGACACTTCTGCCAGTGCAGCTAGAATTCTCATGAATGACTGTTGATTTATAATAGCTATTGATTACCTGATTTACTTATAGTAATTTCAGTAGTCTCCCAAGATGGCCAAAAGTTACGGTTTTGTTTTTTCTTTTAGCTGACTGCTTTTTTTATGTTATCCCATTTATGTTTCAAAGTAATATTTTAACTATAGATGCTATTGCTATTTTTGTTTTTAAAAGTAAATTAGTTTTAAAGAAATTCATGTAGAGAAATATGAGGTGAGTAGGTTATGTTCAAGAGGAGAGCACGGGCTTTCAGTTGGTGTGTAAAGCTGGAGAGACACACATCTCAGGTTGGGAATCTCTAGGGTCGGGTGTTGGATGACAGAGCTTTGCTGTTTAATCCACTTACAGTTTACGCCATTCCCATGTTCTGGGGCCAGGGTCTATGCTGATGAGACTCCTATGTGTAAACACTGATGGAGGCGGAGCAGTTACAAAGAGTCATTTTGACTCTGAATCTGTAACTTCTAAAGTATTATTATAATTTCTATTATGATTACAATGTGTTATTTATTGGACACAGCCCTTCTTAATACCTTCTGGTTCCATGGGACCGCGCAGTAGACTGTCACCCTGAGTACTTTGAGACTATCTTTTAAGATTTAAAGGAAGGATCATGCTAGTTTGCCTCAAGTAGGCGAGCGCGGATCTTTCTAGTAAACAGGACAAGATACTTTAGAATCATCTTGGGGCAGAACAGAAAACAGATGGACCTTTTGTGGGTAAATCCATCTAGATTGTATGAAACCCTTGAAATTATGATGGTATGCCTCTTCCATTGAGATGTATTTTTTTATACCAGCCTCTCCAGTGTAAAGTGTTTTTACATAAGAGACAATCTCTGAGAAAGGGACTGTGTCCATGGTATTAATCATTTGTTTAAACCTGAACAAGTATGGAAACAACCCTACTTCTACAATCAGAAGCTGATTCGCTGACACTACCCTCCCTGAAGATAGGATTATTTTTGATTTAAAATGGCACTGACTTGCGGTACAGGGAATCCAATTTTGCGGAAACTGGGCCTGAGTGCATGGTCTAAATTCTAACTAAGAGCTAGAGGTCTGGGGAACCCTGCTATCTTGGATTGCAGTAGCAGAGCTTGTTTTATTGTTATTTAGTAAAAGCCTTTGAATTGCGTGAACTCCTAAATGTTCATCCATTTCCCACTCTCGCTTGGATGTGGCAGAAGAGAACTCGGGTTCCGATATTGTTGGGGGACCCCAGCTCCCGGGAATAGGGGAGAACATAAAGGAGAATACTGCTCTATTTGTTTCCAAAGGAGAAACTGGGGTTTAGATATATTGATACACATTTTCATAGTCCCGTAGCTGGTAACTAGTAGAATCAATACTAAAACTCTGGTTAGCCTAACTCGTAGAGTTTCTGCCTCTTTATCTGTTCTCTACTGCCTCCCAGGAAGCTCAATCCTAAACTCATACTTTAGATTTCTTTTTAGGGTGGGGAACATGGGCACACCTGAAGGATCCTTGAGCCACTCCTTTGCTCAGTACTTGGGACTTGTCCCGGTACCCTAAGGACCATGCATTGCCAGGATTGAAACTTTGTTTTTCTCTTGCTGTTTTCCTCTCTTAGGTGGCTCCCTGCCCTCCCTCCAGAATGTTAGTCTAAGTAGATTTCTTTTCTTCCTCTTTGGTTGATGATAGGCAGGCTTTTGATGAATGTATTACCGAATCCAGATCATCAGATGTTTGCCTAAGCTTGTGTACGATCTTTTAATGCTACTTTTCTTGACTTTCGTGCCTGCTACTGCCTTGTTCCTTTGCTCCGGTTCACGTGTCTTTGAGATCGGCTTCTTCAGTTCCTAAGGAGACTATTTTGAGCCCCAGCTCCTGTTTATGCTTTTCTTACCTCCTTTCTGATCAACTACATTATTTTCTGTGTCTCTGTCTCTTTGCTATTTTTGGTATTCTTTCGCTTGTGTAATGCCCTTTGAAATTAGTGTAAAATACCGTTTGCAGTTTCAAGTTTTTAAGGCCGTAGCGCTGGTGGTTAAAGAACTGGACTGCAAATTTAGTTTTCCATGCTATGTTCTTTGTTGCTCACTTAGAGTAACAGGCGCTTTACTTAGATTGATATCGCCAAACCATTATGGCTTTGTGTTCTGTATCTTAAGTAACTTAAAATCTAAATTTTGTGTTTTGGGAAAAGAAAATAAATTAAAAAGTGGAAATATTTCTTGGTAATTAACATACTCAAATTTTTTTCCTCTGATTTTACCTTTGTTTACCTCACTTGGAATCTCCTAGATTTGTGAATACTGGCTATTTTGAGAAGCAGGGTTCTTTTCCTTAATACTTACTATGGAATCTGTTTACCTTCAGGATGACATCTGAACTGAGAGCAGCTTAACGTCTATGGACTGGTTACCACAGCTCACCATGAGAGCAGCCATCCAAAATCTGATGCTTCGCAAATGCACACGGAACAGGAATTTCTAAGAAGAAAATGTACTCCTTGATCCAAATACCACCCTGGACCAGGAAGTAGTCCAACAGCACAAAGATGGGAAACCTCCATACAGTTATGCCAGCCTGATTACATTTGCAATTAATAGCTCACCTAAAGAAAATGACTCTAAGTGAGATCTACCAGTGGATTTGTGATAACTTCCCATACTATCGAGAGGCTGGCAGTGGTTGGAAGGTAAGTATTTCGTTAGTTTATAACTTTATGCAGTAGTCATTAACAGTATTGACTTACATTGAAAAATAGGTAGAGGCTTATACGAATAAAGATTTTAACTTTAGTTGTTAATCATTTTTAGGGTGACAAAAGGAATTAAACATTCACGTTTAAGTAGATAAAATAAATTTTGTCAGAATATTACTTTGGTAGAACTTATTTTATAGCACTGTTAAAGCATAAGTTAAGAGTAGAAATAATGTAAGCATTCATTGGAAAATAAGAGTCCAGTATAATGTAGAACAATATAGTATTCAATTCCTAATGCTTATCACCCAATTTTTAGGCTTTTAATTTTGAAATAATTTTATATTATAGTTTTAATGGAGAGTACAAAGGGAGAGCAAATAGCTAATTCCTTTACATACATAACATTTTATGCACACATAGTAGTTACTGAAACTAAGAAATTAATGTTGGTACAGTATTTTGACAAAGCAATACTATGAGATAGGAAGTAATTGTGGCCTTTATTCAGATTTTACTAAAGTTTCTGCTAATGTTCTTTGATGTTCCAGCATCCAGTCCAGGATGCCACATTGTATTTGCTTGTTATGTCTTCAGTCTTCCTAGGTTGCTTAAGCTTGTAGGATCCTTAATTTTGTCCTTTCTGAGGTGGGAGAGGGCACGCCTGGTACTTAGGGATCATTTCTGGTGAGCTTGGGGGATCAAATGGGTTGCTGGGGATTAAACCAGATAAGCTGTGTGCTTCTCGATCCAATCTTGTCTTTATTTTAATGTACATACTTTGGTTGATGAGTACTTGTCAGGTATTTGATAAACTGTGCATGATTGATATTTTCTCATGAGACATTGGTGAGACAAATGAGACAGATGATAAATCATATCGGGGTACTTATATCAGTATCTTTTACTAGCGTTCTTTGCTTAAGGTGGTGCTTGTCAAGATTCTCCACTATAAAATTATTACTTATCACTTCGAAAATTAGGAAATGTTTTGAGAACATGTTAAGTACCTGTTTCTTCATAAATATTTATTCATTAATTTTTTTTTTTTTATTCATTGGTGGATCAGAATTGCAGCTTATACTTTCAAGTGGTAGTTTTCTTTTTCTTTTAGTACTTGAGGCGTGTACTCAGGGCTTATTTCTAACTATCAGAAGTAAAACTATTAAACATTTCTTTCTTTGTAGTGTGTGCCATTGACTATCATCAGGGTTCCATGTTGGTGGTAGGAATTAAACAGGGTTAATTGCATGCAAAGTGAGAGCCCTAACTCTACTGTTTCCCTCCAGCCTATGGTGATTTCTCTTTAGTCTTACTTTTCTACATGTATAAATTTAGATTCTTCCTTAAGGAAGTATTGGCTCTTCACCTTTTATTCAGTCATTAGTAATAGTGTATACTGATGAATATTTACTTTATTGTTTGTGCTATTATTCATCTCAAATTGTTGTAGGTTTGGTCATTTGAAACCATCACAGGTTGGTTTATATGCCCACTAACATGACTTCATTCTTTTGTTGATTTAGATGTTTTCCTTCCTTTTTGACACTGGTGGCCCAGGCCTGTCTGTACTTTCTCTGTTCCAGTGTTAGAATCACTCACTCTATTTAAGAAGCCTTAATCCCCTTACCTAAGCTTTTTGATAAACTGTCAAATTAGTTATCTGTTTAATTTATGTTACGAACAAGTAATTCAACTTTCTTTGTTCTCTATTCTAGTATACATGTGTGCTTTTTTTAGCATTAGTGTTTGTGTGTGCATGCATGTAGAGAGGGAGATAAATATGAGTAGGTCTGCCATGTTATTCTTGTTTCTCTTTAAGCTTTCCTGTCTCAACAGCCTTGTTTTTTTTTCACTTGACTATTAAACATTTATTTCTTTGTTATGTGCCATTGATATGTCCTATACTGTGCCAGATATTGAAGTATCTTAAGGAGAGGGAATACCACTATCACATGTTGTTAAATACTGCTTTCTCTCTTCTGTAGCACACGTGCCTTTTAGCAAGCCTTAATAAATGTTATTTGAATGGAACTCTAAATCCTGGTCATCCCTTTTCCACCATTTTTTTTTTTTGACCCTCTATGCAATCTCAAATTTTCTTTTGTGGGGATGGGGTTGTTGCCTTCAGTTGTAATTTCTAGGTTAGGTAATATTCTCTATTACCAGCTAATTGAGTCTTTTGTTCATTGTTTGGATAGAGGTTGTTATAGATTCTGTGATCTGCATGTTGTCTTCTGACTTTTAATGTAAGCCCTTTCTGGAAGATTTTCATCTTTACTCATTAGGAGGTATACTTACAAACAGGCAATTTTGATGGTATGCGAAATGCTTTATAGTTGAAGAATAAAGAGTACAATACAATGAAGAGTTTACGTATGGTGTACTTGTATGTAAGCCATAATAATATCCACTATACATGTGACTTATTAAAAGAGTTAAGTGAGGACTGGAGAAATAACGCAGAGGGTAGGACACTTGCCTTGCTCTCGGGTAGACCCCTGGCTCCCCAGGGTCTTATGTTCCTCAGAGTCCTGCCAGAAGTGATCCTTGAATGGAAAAATCAGGAGTAAGCAATGGGGACCAGCTGTGTCCCCAAGATAAAAAAATGGGTCTGTCATATTTTGGGGACTGAAGAGATAGTACAGCTAGCAGGACTCTTGCCTTGCACCTGGCTGACCCAGGTTTGATTCCCTGGCACTCCCATATGACCCCCATAATTCTGCCAGGAATGATGTGGTGCCCCAAAGTGAAAGTGTTAAATGATTGGTGCAGTTAATAGTTGCTGTGGTTTTGAAACATAGGAGCAGTGTGCTGTAGTTCTAAAGTAAGCAGTATTAAGTATTAAGTGAATACAGGGAGGGAAGAAACATTAGATGACGATTAAAGTGGGAATTACTCTATTTTGAAGATGAATAAAATTTACTAAGATGTTATTAATATTACCACTAGGTGCAATTCCTGAGTACAAAGACCAAATTAATCCCTGAGCATTGCAGTGTGTAACCCAATACATACATACATACATACATACACACACACATACATACATACATACATACATTCATATACATATATACATTCATTCTAGGGGTAAACTCAAAGATAGAGTACATGCCTTGTGTGGGTGAGGTCCTGGGTTAGAACCCTAGCCCATAATATATATTTAGTTCTACCTAGGTCCTATTAAGTGATCATAGCAAATTTTCTAATCTAGGTGATTTTAGATGACTTTAAATTTCTGGAACGAAAATTGACTCCAGCTTTAGGATCTTTCTTTCATCCTCTCATCAACCAATAAAAGTTAACTTGACAAGTTGTAAACAACTCCCATTTACAACTTATAATGTGCGCCTTTGGATATGGTAGGATTTTCTTGGTTCACTTATTTTTGGTTGTATCAGCCAGTCTTGCTGAAGATTTTTGTGTTTTGAGTGTAGATACCTAAAAGTAGTCTAGCTAGGTCAAATTGGCACACTCCAGTCTTAGTTTTTTTTTAGGGAAATCTCTATATTGTTTTATAGAGGCTAAAATCAGGCCATTGAAAGTTCCTTTGATGTCCAGTCCTGGGGAGTTATGCCTGTTTTCCTCAGTGCATTTTGTTTCTCGTCTAATTTCTAGGTCTTCGATCCACTTTTTAGTGAAGTTTTATGTATAATGTGAAATCTGGGTCTTCTCTTTTCTTTAAACAATTGACTATCCAGTTTCTCCAGTATCTTTTTTTTTGGGGTCACACCTGGTAATGCTCAGGGGTTACTCCTGGCTCTGCACTCAGGAATTACTCCTGGCACTGCTTGGGAGACCATATGGGATGCCGGGATTGAACCCGGATCAGCCGCGTGCAAGGCAACCGCCCTACCTGCTGGACTAAGGCTCTGGCCCCAGGTCATTTCTTAAAGGGGGTTTCCTTGTTCCTCCTGTTCTCTATTTCTTGTCATAGATCAATTATCCATATATTTCAGAATTTATTATGGTATTTCACTTCTAATCCATTATCTGTCAGCCTATTCCTTACTCCAGCACTGTGCTGTCTTGACTACTATAGCTGTAAAGTCAGAAAATGTAATATGTCCCAACTTTTTTCCCCAGAATGGTTTGACTATTTGTGAGTTTTTATTCTTTCATACAAATTTCAGTACTGTTCAATCTAACTCCTTAAGAATGGCAATCACATTAAATCTGTATGGTACATTGGGTATGATAGATGATAATGATTATTCTTCAGTTCATGAACATGGGATTTTTTTTTTTTTTTTTTATTCCTGGTGCTGTCTTCTATTTCTTTTGTAAATGGCTTTCAGTTTTCATGGTATAGGTTTTCCACATGGTATAGATGTTTAGATATTTCATGTTTCTGGGTGTTTTTAAAAAATAGAGCAATCTATTTGATCTTCATCTCTTATTTATTGTTTGCATGTAGAAATGCAACAGATTTTTGTGTAGGGGAGCTGCTTTTCTGTATTGGCTATGTCCTGAAGTTTAAGGATTGGTTTATATCTTTCGATTTTAAGATAGCTTCTTCTTGAGAGAAAGAGAAAGAGAAAGAGAGAAAAGAGATAAAGAACCTGCCATAGAGGCAGGCTAGGAGAGGAGGGACGGAATTGGGGACATTGGTGGTGGGAAATGGGCACTGGTGGAGGGGATGGGTGCTGGAATACTGTATGGCCAAAACCCAAACATGAATATTTTTGTAATTGTTTATCTCATGGTGGTATAATAAAATATATGAAAAAAAAATCCTCTTCAAGCACTATGCCGGCTGTACTCTCTCTGGCCCCTGTAATGTTTTATATTGATTTCTGTCATTAATTTCTGCTTTAATTTTTTGTATTTTTCTTGGCTCTACTGACTTTAGAATGTATTTTTTTCATAGTTTCTCCAACTATGTAGGTCATTGATTGGACTTTTTCTTTCCTGATGTGGGTCAGTATTGCTACAGACTTCCTCTTAGTACTACTTTGGTACTATCTCTTAAGTTCTGATAGTTTGTCTCTTCATTTGTTTTGAAGAATCTTTATTTCTTTGATTTCCATTTTGAATCGATAATTATTGAGCAGTGTGTTGTTCATTTTCCAAATATTTGGGTGTTCTCCACTTCTTATGAATAATTTCTACCTTCATGGCTTTGTGGTCTGAGAAGATACTTGATATGATTTGTTTGAAACTTTATGGCTACTTGGATTGTGCTTTAGCATATGGTCTGTCCTGGAGAATGTTCCATGTGCACTATAGAAGAAGGTGTATTTAGCATTTTTTTTTCTTTTTCCCAGATTTTATTACACCACTTTTAGACATACAGTTGCAAGATGCTCATGTAGAGTTTTGGTTCTACAGTGTTCCAACACCCATCCCTCTACCGAACCCATCTCCCATCACCAATGTCCTCACCTCTCTCCCCCTCCCACATCTCAACTACTTGGCATTTTCTCTCCTCTCTATCTCTCCCTCCCGCCAAACTTTCCTACACATCGTAGAATGCAGTACATTAAAGGACATAACTGTTTCCACTAGTTTGATGAACTGCGTGGCCGCAAGTGGCCGCGCGGACTTAGGGGCCTCATGGTCAGCATCTGGACAGTGAAGGTGGCGGCTAGTGTGGTGGACGAGTCTCATCCGGCTGCTTCTGGGACCCCCAGAGGTGATGGGGCCCACATATTTAGCATTTTGAGGATGGAGACTGATGCGTATGCCAGTTAATGCCATTTCTTGCATGTAGGGTTTTCATGTTTCCTTACTGTTTTTCTGTCTGGTTGATTAATCCAGTGACGAAAGTGAGTAACAACGTCTCCCACTGTATTGTTATCTTCACTGTAGCTTTCCCAGTCTATTAGCAGCTGCTTTATAAACTTTTCTTCTTTTAATTCCAGAATTCCATACGACATAATCTGTCACTGAATAAGTGTTTCCTTAAAGTGCCTCGATCTAAGGATGACCCTGGAAAGGTAGGATTAATTTTTGTGAAGATAAAATAGTTCTATTATTCATTGTATCTCTTGCCATGTTTGAAAATGAACCATGTTTTGTTGTGTGTCTTATTGTGGGTTTTTGTTTTGTTTTTGGTGAAGCAAAAGTAGTTTTATGGACATTTACTTATTTAGAAAAATTTGAGGGGAGAGAGAGAGAACACAGGCTTCTCCAGAGTGGAAATAAGCAAGCAAAAACCAGACAAGCAGATGAGATACGTGTTCAAGGGAGAACATGGACTTGAAGAGTAAGCCTGAACCATGTTTTTACATGAAGAAGAATTGAATGCTAAGGACTTGTTTATTCATTGGCTATGAAATTCTCTGAAATAACTAGTCCTCTCTTTATATCCTTTAGTCCACCTCTCCATGCCTGTTCCACCTCAACCCTAGTTGTATGCTTCCAAAGATCAATAAGGCAGAAGGTTTTTTTTTTTTTTTTGTGGCAGTGGTGAGAGATGGTTCCTAGGAATTGCTTGGGGCCTGTGGCTGCTCAACAGTTCTTAGCCTGTTGGACTAAGCGGTTGATGCTAAAGCCTGAGGATGCAGTGTTCTGGGGACCACCCATCCATCCCGCTGGTGTTCAGGGGACCCGGTAGGAGTATATCTAGTGATGCTGGAGGGCCAATGGGCACATGCAGTGCCTCTGTACTATGTTCTTGGCCCTGAGCACTTTCTCTTTTAGAGCTGGAAAGCTAACTTGTATAACAGGCAATTAGAGTTTGTTAGAGTTTGTTTCTAATCCAGTTTGACCATCTTCATTTTCTGAGGGATTTGCCCCCATATGGTACCTACACCCTCCAGGTGTCTGGTAGTTCCTGGCCAGCTGGTTGGCTGGTTCCATGCTGGGGCCTCCAGATACAGTGATGTTTGGCACCTACAGTTCTGGGGACCACATGGTCTGGGGATTAAATTAGGTTGGACACATGCAAGGTTTGTGCCTTAAAGCCTTTATCTGTGGCCCTGGTTTGGCTTTTGGGGGAGTGTGGAGGTTACGCCTGGTGATACTCAGAGCTTATTCCTGGCTCTGCACTCAGGAATTGCTTCTAGCAGTGCTCAGTGGACCATATGGGATGCCAGGTTTGACTGCATGCAAGGCAAACACCCTACCTGCAGTACTAATGCTCCAGCCCTGATTTTTTTTTTTTCTTTTTTGGTTCACACCTGGCAATGCTCAGGGGTTTCTCCTGGCTCTGCACTCAGGAGTCACTCCTGGCGGTGCTCGGGGGACCATATGGTATGCGGGAATCCAACCCTGGCTGGCATGGCCGGCCATGTGCAAGGCAAACGCCCTACCCGCTGGGCTATTGCTCCGGCCCCTCCAGCCCTGATTTTTTTCTTTTAAAATATTGTATGTTAAATTTATTTTAAAACTTTTACCAGGAACTGTGGTTTATTAGTTGTTGCATATACAAGGTCGATCTTGTATATGCAGCATTTGCAGTGGAAGAGTCGCCAGGCATGTCAGCGGTGCTCGTGGCTACTCCCAGCTCTGAGCTCAGTTGATTGCCCTCTCTGGTGCTTGGAGCTTGTGATTCCCGGCATAAACCTGAGGCCTCCTGCGCTCAGAGTACATGCTCCAGTCCACTGGCTATTTCTCCAGCTTGATCTGTTTGTGATTGACAAGTAGAAGTAATTTTTACCCTGAAATAAATTTATATTTCTGTTTTCTTACCTGCTATTCTTTCCTCTTTTGTTTTATCTATCTTTTGTTAATCAATAGGTTTTTAACCTATAGATACTTCCCTTATTTTGTTTCATTAGCCGTGTCCGTGGCAGTGTGGCCCGAGTTTGGTACTGGTTTCTTGGTTTCCAGAACTCAAGAGTTCTTGTGTTGGATCAACATCCTTGATGTACTGTCCTTGATTGTCATAAAAACTTAACTACATTAGCTAACTTTGAAGTAGTGTACTGGAAAGCAAGCATTTTTATTTGGACGATTTTTAGTTGAATGATTAGACTTTCTGTCTTCCATTCTTTTTTTTTTTCTGATTTTATTTTATTTTATTATTCCCCCCCCCCAAATATTGTTACACCATTTTAGACATACAATTGAAAGATGCTCATGTAGAGTTTTGGTTCTACAGTGTTCCAACACCCATCCCTCCACCCAAACCCATCTCCCATCACCAATGTCCCCACCTCCCTCCCCCTCCCACACCTCAACTACTTGGCGGGTTCTGTATGTCATTTTTCTCCTCTTTATCTCTCCCTCCCGCCTAAACTTTCCTGCTCTTCGTGGAATTCAATGCATTAAAAGACTGTTTCCACTATTTTAATGGACTAGCGCGGCCGCGCGCACTGGGCTCAAACTGGTTTTGCTCTGTTGATCTGGTCGTGAGGCATTTTCCCAGCATCCGGACAGCGAAAATGGTGGCTAGTGTGATGGGAGAGTCTCATCCAGCTGCTTCCGGGACCCCCAGAGGCGACGGGCCAACACCCAAAACCCGTCTGCCCTCCTGGGGTTCCCCTCTTCAGCTGGGCCCGGGCGAGCAGAGCTCCAGCCTCCCCCAGCCGCTTCATGTTATGGCCGATGGCCCCGGGCAGCTCCTGGGCAGGGCCACCAGGCTCGACAAAATGGAGAGGGAATGGCGAACCCTGACTCCATCTGACGAATTTCCAGTGATTCCCGCTTCTGGGAGCCGCCTACCTGGGCTCAAACCGGTTTTGCTCTGTTGATCTGGTTGTGAGGCAGTTTCCCAGCGTCCGGACAGCGAAAATGGTGGCTAGTGTGATGGGCGAATTTCATCCGGCTGCTTCCGGGGGACCCCCAGAGGCGACGGGCCCCCTCCCAAAACCCGTCTGCCCTCCTGGGGGTCCCCTCTTCAGCTGGGCCCGGGGCGAGCCGAGCTCCAGCCTCCCCCAGCCGCTTCATGTTATTGTCTTCCATTCTTGGGCTAACTCCTGGAAGAGTTAGCACTCTGCTTCAGAGTGTCCTAGAATGTTTCTTTGACATAGAGTATTCTTTTCTTAACTATCTTGCTGTGATTTCCCATTGTGAGAAACTTGGCAACTGTAATTTCCCACTGTCTTTCATTTGGTTTTATGTATAAACTGCCTCTCTGTTTTTCTGGTCTACTTCATGTCTTTTTTAGAGCTGCACCTTCTGAAGCTTTTTGTGTTCACATACCTTCATTTGAGTTGTTCCGTTTTTGAGTTTCAATTATTTCGTTATAATGGTAGTAGTTCCTATTTTGAGTTTTCTACATCAAATTTGTAGTAACTTCTCTGGCCAGAGAGTTTTAAAAAGTGTTAATTTAATCTTGTGTTCTTTTTCATGCTCTGCTGGTTACCTGCTGTTTATAGATTAAAATTATTAAGACAAAGGGATAATTTGTATTTTGTTTACTTTTTAGTAAAAGTAAACAAAATACAAATTTAGTAAAAGTAAAACAAAATTTTGTTTAGAAAACAAAATATAAATACAAATTTAGTAAAAAGTAAACAGAATACAAATTATTTTTGTATTGTGGTGACAGATACCACTTAGATAATGTTGAATATGTTGACTCCTCTATGTTATAGCTTAGGGTTAAAGATGCACTCATAACTCTTTGAAAGCAGACATTTGTAAGTACTGCATATTTTATAGCGCCTTTTCTCATCTGTCTCAGCAGGTTCTCATTAAAATTGAATAACACTACTGGCCATCATGTAGTTTTTTTTTTTTTTTTAAAAAAACGTAATTTAGATGACGTGGTTATGATAGTGTAACATTTATTTTTTGTTTGATTTGAATTTATGGGTGACATCCTGGTAGTGTCAGTGAACCCCATGCAGTTCCTGCTTGAACCAGGATTAGCAGCACTCGTGGCAGGCACCTTATCTCCTGTACTACATCTCTGACCCAGTATTTAGAGTCTTGATATACAGAAGTTACATCCTCACCATCACCAAAATACCTAAAACCCCCTCTGCCCATGTCCTTGTTAATTCTAGTTTGCCTCTTCCCCGCCACACACACACACACACACACACACACACACACACACACACACACACACACACACACCCCTCCCACTGCATGGTAACCTCAGTTCTGCAGTCAAGGACCAAGGGTTTGTCAATTTGTCATCATTTGATAATGTCTATTTCCTTGTTTAGTTTCTCTGTACATCATAGGTAAATGAGATCATGTGGTATTTATTCTTTTCCTTTACATGATGTTGTGTAGTTCTAGCCAAATTGCAGTAAATTGCAATATTTCTTCATTTTTGTTTTTTTAATAGCTGAGTAGTTTTTTGACCATGGTATTTTTATTTGACCCAATTATGGCTTACCTGTTTTGTAACTGCAGGATTCTGAATGAGAATTGAAATTTTATAGAATTGAAATTGATTTTTTTTTTCTCTCCAGCCCCCATGGGGATTGTTTTTAATTTTTTTTTTTGAATCACAGTGAGATACAGTTATGTGGTGTTCATGATTGGGTTTCAGTTATATAATCTAACGCCCATGCCTTCACCAGTGTATATTTCCTGCCACCAGTGTCCTGTTCCTCCCCGCATGGCAGTCTTTTCCTCTCTCATTGCCCACTTCCCCATTTGGGCATCATGGATTGCAAATACAGTTACTGAAAGGTTATCATGTATATCCTTTTACCTGCTTTACAACACTCAGTTCTTTTCAGAGTGATCATGTCTATTATTGTCATACTTGTCCCTTCTCTATCCTAATTGCCCTTTGCCCCTCACACCCTTGTGGTAAGCTTCCAAACATTGACCAGTACTCCTGGACTCTGTTTTTCCTGGCCTTTAATTAGTCTCAGATTTTTTTTTCTTTTTTTTTTTTTTTTTGGGCCACACTGCGGCGCTGCTCAGGGGTTACTCCTGGCTCTGCACTCAGGAATTACTCCTGGCAGTGCTTGGGGGACCATATGGGATGCCAGGGATCGAACCCAGGCTGGCATGGGCCGGCCCGTGCAAGGCAAATGCCCTACCACTGGGCTATCGCTCCGGCCCCAACTCAGAATTTTTTTAAAATATCCCACAAATGAATGCAGTTATTCTATGTCTGTCCCTCTCCTTCTGACTCATTTCACTCAGCATGATGCTTTCCATGTCCATCCATTGAAATTGAAATTTTAAGGAATCTTCATATTTGCTCATTATAATTTGCTGTGACAATTAGTGAATATATATGAATAAATTAAAATGTTTTTTTAGCTTTGAATGTTTTTATTTTTTTTAATATCACCATGAGACTTACAATTACAAAGGTGTTTATAATTGGTTCTTGGTAATACAGTATTCCAGCACCCATCCCTCCACCAATGCCCCATTCCCACCACCAATGTACCCACACCCCCTCCCACCCACCCCCAGGCTGCCTCAATAGCAGGT
>JAJIBD010032616.1:0-90856 GCA_021461705.1 Cryptotis parvus | reverse complement strand
ACCATCATTTCCTTATTGGAGACATTTTTATGTTAGATGAATTAAGTGCAAAACATTATGCCTGGAACTGAGTGGGATTCTGATTTATGAGGCACAGATCTTTCCCACAAGAAACACAAGGAAGGTACGACTTGAATCAATCCCAGGGGCCAATAAGGCACAATGGTGGATGGTTATGGTATGGAGATTTGGTAGAAGACACGACTATTCATTCCGGTTCCAAAAGGAAGGAAGGACTTGTTCAGTAAATAAGGCAGTTTGTGGTTTTGCAAGAGGGTGATCAATAGTTATCTTTGGTCTCAAATTCTGGGGAAGTTTAAGTATTTCATAACAGGGGCCCTCTCGCTCCTCGAGACTCTTGCACACTTTCATGGCGCCCTTTGAATGCTTGTCCTGGACGCAATTCAGGGAACTCCCTAGAAAGTCCTGCCTGACTCCTTCATGGCCACGTACGTGCCTGTTTCCAGGTTCTTTATCCACCCACGCTCTGGGTGCCCAGGACACGCCTGCTATTTTACTTCTTTGCTCCTGTAACCCCAGACCCCTTCCAGGTTTTCTATCCAGAAAGAACTGAGGCTCAGAGGATCAAAAAAACTTTGTCTCTCAGCATAATGACAAGAGTTCATTGCTGGATGGACATGGAGAAGATCATGTTGAGTGAAATTAGCCAGGAGAGAGACAGATACAGAATGACTGCATTTATTTGCATGGCATAAATATATATGTACATATTATGATACCAATATACAGGGTCAGGAGAAACATGGATCAGGAGGTCTTGTCAAAGGTGGAAATTATCACAAATGTGGGGAGTCAGAGGCTAGGTAAGACAGAGAATGGAACAGTGTGCCAATAATTGTTGAGAGTGCCAACCTAGAATGGAGCATTAAATACAGGTAAAAAGATACACATGACAACCTCTTAATGTATGTATTGTAATCCACAATGTGGAAGGGAAGGAAAAGAGAAAGAGAGACAGAGAAAGAGAAAGAAATAAAGAACCTGCGATAGAGGCAGGCTATGGGAGGGGGGAGGGAATCGGGGACATTGGTGGTGGGAAATGGGCACTGGTGGAGGGATGGGTGCTGGAACACTGTGTGACTGAAACCCAAATATGAACATCTTATGAGCATCTTTGTAACTGTATATCTCACGGTGGTATAATAAAATATTAAAAAAACAAAAAGTTCATTGCTAACAATTTTGGCTTTCTCGCCTTTATTATTTATTTTTCTGGCAAACGCTGTTTAGACATAGTTTCAAAGTTTATCAGTCTCTCTTGGCCGCTCTCTACACACACCACGCAGAGGACCGAAAGGCTGCGCTGATTATCTCTCTGACCCTGGGGTTTGGCACTCAGCAAATTATCAGCTAAGGCTCCGAGAAGGGAAACATCCCGACATTGGGCGCCGGAGCCAGACCGGTTCCACCTTTTCCCGCAAGGTGTGGCTGGGGAATTGGGGCGGGACCAACGCGCTGCCGCACCCTGGGAACGACCCCACCTCGAGAGCCAACCAGCGCCTTCCCATCCTCCCACCAGGCGGCGGGTCTCCTTCCCCACGCCCCACCACCCCACAACCACGCAACATCGCCTAAGCGCCTGCCGGGGCGTCTCCGCGAGGGCCGTGCCGCGCGCGATTGGCCAAACGCGCCATAGCGCCATCTCGGCCTACGCGCGGTGCACGCCCTCATTGGCCCGCGGCGGAGGTGGGCGGGGATTCACGGGGGCGGGGCGGGCCCTCTTCCCGGAGCCCCGCCTCTGGTCCTCCCGCCCGCCGCGTCTTGGGGCCGCTGGGGGCTCTCCGTGGCGCGTTGCCGAGCAGAGCTTTCGCGGCGGTTACTCTGGTGACCGCGGAAGCGCCACGCTTAGGAGGCCGCCGCTGCCGCCGTCGCCACCGCTGCCCTCGAGGGATGCCGGGCAGGGGGCTGTCGCCGCGCTCTGAGCGGAGACTGTGGGTACACAGCGGGTCTCCGTGCCAGGGCCGACTGGGGAGTTTCTCGGGGGGCTGGTGACGCGGGTGCGACTGGGCGGACTCCGAGGGGCCATCTTTGAGGGAGGAGAAGGCGGCGCGGAAGTGTCCCCGCGGATCGTGGGTGGCGCACCTGGTGTCCCTCGAGGCGCGGCAGCTTTGTTGGCGCTCATCCCGCCGCAGGCGCCGTGGGAAGAGGCGCGGGCCCAGCCGAGTGCTCGCGGCCGCTCCCTGGGGGGACCCTGCCCCGCCGCGCCCCACGAGCCTGGGTGGACGCGTCTGAGCCAGCGGAAGCCGTTTCCCAGCCCCACGAGCCGGCGGCGGCCGAGGAAGCATCATCGCGGCCGCCCGTCCCGGAGGAAAGAAGAAAAAAAGGAATGAATGGATCGCCCGGACGCCGAGCTGCTGGAGCCGGCCCCTGGTGCCTACTGATTCCTGGGCCACTATCTCCGACGCTGACCCCTGCGCTCGCGCTCGCTTAGGAATCTGCAGCTGGCGATTTGGAATCGGGCCCCCCATCCCACACTGTGCGCCGCGCACGGTGCTTCCTGAACTTGACGCCTCCCACCTCCCACCGCGTCCCGGCGCACCCCTTTTGGGGAGCACGACTTTGGGGGGAGGAAGCGCCGAGACGTTTTCCTTCCCCGGCCGACCCCTCCAAAAGGAAAGTGCTCGCCGCCGGCCAGGTGCCGTCCTGAGCCTCGGCACCATGTGGACCTTCCTGGGCATCGCCACCTTCACCTATTTCTATAAGAAATGCGGGGACTTGGTCACGCTGGCCAACAAGGAGCTGCTCCTGTGCGTGCTGCTCTTCCTGTCGCTCGGCCTGGTGCTCTCCTACCGCTGTCGCCACCGCCCGGGGGACCCTCCTGGGCCGCCTGCACAGCGGCTCCCACTTCGCCGTCTTCTCGTACATTCTCTCCGCCTTGCCTTTCATTGGCTTCCTGTGGGCCAAGCCCCGGCTGCATCGGAAACTAAGGAGCAGCTTGGGGCTAGGAGGGTAGGTTGAAGTCATGAGTGGGCCAAGGAAAGCCTCCTCATAAGGTTATAATTGCAATTATAAAGCACTCATTGGGTGGAATTAAAGCTATAAAGCGCTGAGGGATTTGGAGCCGAGCTCTCATTTCTCGCTACATCCTTGGCCATCTAGGAAGGCTTGGGAACTTTGGCTGCGCTTTGTATCAGCGGAGCCAGCGCTGACAGTGATTTGATTGTGAATATTGGTTTCTGGGTGGAAAGTGAAAGAGGCGTTTGAGGGAGGGCAGAGGCGTTTTCTGTGATGGTGGGCAACGGTTTTCTTCCACGTCTGAGGAGTGGATTGCCTTATTTTTAGTCTTGGAAGGAAGGAGGCACCTGCGGTGAGGTCTGGAAAGTGACCGCTGCCCAGGGAAGGAGTAATTCATGAGCGAAGTTGGCAGTAGCTGAAAACAGCTCAGCATTTTCTTGTCTCCCGGCTTCAGGGAGATCAGCTGGCAGTAGCCCCCTTCCTCTTCACAGGGGAGTAAATGAGTAAAGGTCACCGTTCCGTCGTGTTTCCTGATCAAAGGCAGATTTTAAACGTGAAGCTACCCCTTGCAAGGCCACAGGCGTGGTAGATGAGGGAGAAGAGGTGATCAGGAACACTTGAGGCCTGTTCAGTTCCTGCGCTTGTTCCTCTGGAGCATGGGAGTAACAATATTCTCTCTTTTTAAGAATGGCATTCTAGTTGCTGTCGTGGAGGGGCATAAGAGTGGAAGCAGGGCAATCGCTAAGAGGTGGTCAGCAGTAGGTCAAGGGAAGGACGCAGGGGGTTAGGGTAAGTCGCCTACAGTCATTTGATGGTTCTGCAGTATTTTGGCTGTATTAGCAGTTCGAGTTGCACGTTTTCCAGAGGAGACGATTCGTTGCATGTGTTTGCCCCATTACTTGTGACTAATTCAGTTAACCTGTTTTCTAAGGTGAGACTGGCTCTAGCCTTGCAAGTATTTCAGGTATCACATGATGTAGTGTTTGCGAAATACTTGGTCCATAACTGTCCAAAGTAGGGGTAGAGTTTATCTGCTGGGACCCCCTTGACTAAGTGCTGAGTTCGGTGGATATGGTTGGAGGAGTGGGGAAGGAGGGAGAGGGAATCTTTGAGACCCTTGTTCTTTTTGGCTGATACAGCTTCCTCAGGTTATTGAGCACCAGGTGAATCAATACTGGTGGCTGGATTGCCGTAACATCTCTTTGTGTCAAGAAATTTTGGGCTGAGAAAATTGCATGTCCAGCCACCAGTGTGGATATTATTAAGTGATTGCCTCAGACTTTGGGCTCATTTCCTGAGCTGGAGGAGTTGGAGGACTGTGTATTAAGTTACCATTAGTGTTTTCTCTATTGGCCGCACTCTGAAGGATCTAATTTTCTCTGGCATGTTAAACAGAAAATGTAGGAAGAAGCAACTAATAATAAATATGACTGAAATGGCGAAGTGGGCTTATTTTTTTTCGCTGGAAAGTAATTTAAATAGGCTTACTATTGACCATTAATATATATTGATAGGAAGAATAGAGTCTTATTATTTTTCTTGGTAAAGGATGTGATAGTAATTTCTCTTAGGATAAAAGTTCTAAAACAGAAGGAACAAAATCCCAGTCCATTATGTTGGTAAAAGATTGTTGAGAGCGAGTCAGAATCATAGAGAAAAATTCTAAAGGAGTTTGGGTTCTACCATCTTTCTGTTGGAGTCTTATTAGAACCTTTTCAAATTGGCATTTGATTTTAAGCATTTTGATGAAATAACCCAAGGAAGGTGATTCTTTGCAATTCTGTACCTGAAACGTATTTATATGTGAGAATCCAAGATAAAGTACCTTTTCATCATTGAATTACTTATGAATTTTTAAATTCATTTAAAAATCCCAAGATTGTTTTCAACATTAGTCACAAAGTAGGATGTTTCATCTTCTTGTAATTAGATTTAAAGTTTTAAATATCAGCTAGTCGTTGGTTTGCTATTTTTTTTTTCTCATTTCTGTATTGGAGAACCATCTGTTTGATGAGATTTTTTGTTGTTGTTGGGTGGGGACAGGTGGGGATACCACAAACAAACCAGCTGGTGAGGAGCAGTTCTGCTGCTGCTGAGACTCAAATCCAGGTCAGCGGTGTGCAACTTACCCCCTGCTATCTCTTTTTATTAGGATCTCCGGAGTACAAAAAAGGGAAAATCAGTATGTCTTTACATTTGTAGGACTAAAATTGTCAACAGCCAGATTCCAAGAGACAGATGAATTATTTCAGTTTTTTAAAAATTATGTTGTGTTAAATAACAGTAGTAAGAATTTGTCATAGCTGTCTGTTAACATGTTATTTTAGATTAAGATAGGTTTTTTTTTGCAGGGGGGAATCACACTCACGGTGTTTAGGGAGTAGGGAATTGTGTTCTGGGGATCTAACTTTGACCTTCTATGTGCTCCAGTCTTTTAAGCTATTCCCCAGCCCTAAATAAATATTCAGATGAAATCTAGGAATAAAAAGGTGAGTAGTGGAAATACATAAAAGGTGCTAATATTTTAAGTTTGTACTTTAAATCAAAGCATGAATTGTATATGGTTGTATCTTATGATGTTCATTATGTATTTGAAGAATTGAATCGTGGTTGAATTGATATTTGAATTCGAAATTCCTCATAAGCGTTTTCATATTTAACCTAGTGTCAAATCACTACCTGTATCACTGCCTTCCCGTACATCATTGATTTGCTCGAGCGGGCACCAGTAACACCTCCATATGACCTGTCTCATGCAAGTAGAGCCCAAGGGCACCTGCTTGCTCCAGGAACATAAAGAGCCTCAAACGATTCCATAAGGTCATGGGAATGAGGTCTATAATTGTTACTGGTATTTGGCATATCAAATACAACACGGGTAGCTTGCCAGGCTCTGCCATGTGGGTAGCATACTCTTGTAGTCATCCACATATACTAAAATCCCATAATCATACTTTCTTACATTTCCTATTATTAACACTTCATATTTTGAGGTCCATTTGTTACGACCATGAAATATGGGTGTATCATTAACTAAAGTCTATTTCATAGGAGCTGTCACTACCTTTACGACAAAAAATGGGGGTGTGATGAATCCACCACTCAGAATCAGTTTCTATACGGTAACATATTACCGTATATGTTATCGCTACGTGATAGGGTCAAATGGAAATGTTACTGGCGCCCGCTCGGGCAAATCGATGAATAACGGGATGTCAAGTGATCAAGTGAACTCTCTATATTCCTGACAATGCCTTTCTTTATAATCTCTGTAACTTGCCTTTCCTCTTTCAAACGAATACAGTAAAATGGAGCACGACTTAGGAGTCTAACCATCCTCAATAGTATTCTATGGAGGTAGGAGAGAGAGAACAAGGCGTAATGCAACTGCCCTGAATCTGGTTCCAGCCCAGCAACTGGCAATTGTCCTTGAGTCCTGCAGGTGTGGCCCAGCTGCACCTCCATAAACACAATTTCTCAAGTGTTAGGGACGCTCACCACGTTCCACCACCACGATCCATTCCCAAAGGGGCTCCCCCCACAAACAGCATCTCCCTGCTCCACGCAACCTGCCCCATCTCGTGTCCCCGGGATCAGGCCTGGTCTGTCTGTGTATGGCGTGTATGAGCATAACTCTTCCCCCACGGGTACTCGAATTTCGACCCTTCCCAAGAACTAGCGACATGTCACGCCTGCTGGAAGTCTCCTATAAATATACCCGCATAAGAGCATTTCCTACATGTGTTAGGAAAACAAAGTATTTTCCTCCTTTTCTGTTTTCAGTGACTGAACCCAGAACCTCTAACCTTATATTAACTTATATTGAGATATTATTACACATTTTTGTTCAATATTTTGATATCTTTGGTTTTCATAAAATCTGGATTTTAAAATGTAACTGGGGTAGGGCATTGCCTTGCACATGGCCAACCCAAGTTTGACTTCCCTGAACTACCTGTGTTCCCAGGAGCACTTCCAGGAGTAAGCCCTGGGCACTTTGAACACAACTTTTTGGCTTGATAATTTTCAGGGTCTTACTTTTACCTTAAATGCGAAAAACCATTGTATTGTATATATTAGTCATGTGATCTGAGGATAACAAAAGTGAATACACAATTCTTTTTTTTTTTTAACAGTGCAGAAAAGGAGCCATTATTTCAGAAACAAGCTTAATAGGAGCCTCTTCTACATCGATACCTTCTCAAAGTGACCCAGAGGTTATCATCGTAGGATCTGGTGTACTTGGTTCTGCTTTGGCAGCTGTGCTTTCCAGAGATGGAAGAAAGGTCACAGTAATTGAGAGAGATTTGAAAGAGCCTGACAGGATAGTTGGAGAATTTCTGCAACCTGGTGGCTGTTACAGCCTTAAAGACCTTGGTCTTGAAGGTAGGTCTTGCATGATTTTTAGACACTGCATTATGTAAGCAAGCACTTTTCCTCTTAAACTCCCCTGGGACTGGCCAAAAGGATTCTGTTTCATTTTAATTTATAGAACTTACTATATGATTTATAGCAAATTTGCATGAAAAATGAGAATAAAGGAGAAAAGCAGTATAAGGAATGTAGAGTTTGATTTAACGAAGTGAAATCAATATTCAATGGTCTGAATTAATTGGAAAACTAGAATGAAGGCAAGAAATTTCATGAACAGCAAATGATACTATAGTTATTATACTTTAGAGAGCATGTTTCATTTCTGTTAAAGATCTCATTTAAGCATCATTTGTGCTTCAAACCAGTGTTTTCTTGTTTGTATAGTTTTCTTTTTTCTTTCTCTGTTTTGTTCTTTGGGCCTTACATGGCTTATGCTCAAGGCTTGACCTGGTTCTGTTGAGGGGTCACTCCTGGAAGTGCTTAAAGGGCCAGTTGCAGTTCCAGGGAAGGAAACTGGCTTGACCGCACATAAGGCTAGCATCTTACTCACTGCACTATTGCACTAACTCCTCTCTCTCTCTCTCTCTCTCTCTCTCTCTCTCTCTCTCTCTCTCTCTCTCTCTCTCTCTATATATATATTTATTTATTATTTGGTTTTTGGTGTTTGGTCATACCCTGCAGTGCCGGGACGTACCCTGGTTTAGTGCTCGGGTTATCATGGTGGTGATCTGAGATCATATGTGGTGCCCACGCAGGTGCTGGTGGTCAGCCCTGGTACTCAACGCATACAGAGCAGTGCTGCAGCCCTGGTACTCAACGCATACAGAGCAGGGCTCTCTCCAGCCCTAGACCAGTGGTTTTTTTTTAAATTTTATTATACCACTGTGAGATATACAGTTACAAAGCTGTTCATGGTTGGGTCTCAGCCACACAGTGTTCCAGCACCCATTTCTCCACCATCCTTCCAAAATCCCCAAGTTCCCTCCCCCTCTCCCAATTTGTCTCTATGGTAGGCTTCCTCCTCCTCCTTCTTCTTCGTCTTCATTGTCGTCGTCTTCCTTTTTGTCTTCCTCTTCGTCTTCCTCTTTGTCTCCTCTTCGTCTTCCTCTTTGTCTTCCTCTTGTCTTCGTGGTTATCGTCATCTTCCTCTTTGTCATCTTCGTCTTCTTCTTTGTCTTCTTTGTTGTTGTTGTCTTCGTCTTCATCTTCTTTGTCTTCTTCCCCTTCTCTTACACATATTGTGGCATGCAATACATACATTTAGGGGTTATCGTGTATATTGTTTTGCCTATGTTCAATGTTCAGTTATAGTCTGGTGTTACCATTTCCAACAATTGTTAGCACACTGCCCAAACTCTGACCTCCACTCACTCATATTGGATTCCAACCATTGACAATTCCTCCTTAGACCAGTGTTTCTGACATAACATTTGACTTCATTTAGACATTATATATGGCTGTCTACTTAGTGGTAAGTGTTGTACTAAGAATATGCTTTTGATGAGGCGGAGTGATAGCACAGCAGGTAGGGCATTTGTCTTGCACGCTGCTGACCTGGGTTCAATCCCCAGCATGCCATATGGTCCCCCGCCAGGAGTAACCCCTGAACATTGCTGGGTGTGACCCAAAAAAGAAAAAAAAAGAATATGCTTTTGGACAAGACAGGTACAACTGTCTTGTAAAATATGCCCAATCAGTGAACTGAGAAAGAACTTGCAAAGCATTTGTGGTAGGCAGTATGGTGTAGTAATTTTGGGCATTGATTCTGAAACCAGATTACCTGGATTTGAGTAGTAGCTCAGGCACTTAACTGTGTGGTCTTGACTAAGTGACCTAAGAACTGTATGTGTCAGTTCTTTTTGTCTATGAAATGTGCATATTGGTCAGCAGTCTTTGCCTCAGAAGTTATCAGGATTACATGAATTTGCATGCGCGAAGCATTCAGAATCCACACTATGTGTTTGCTAGCCAAGCACTGTAAAGGATGGAGACCACTTTAGATGATTGGGAGAAGCAGAGTGGCCTGAAACTAAAGTTGGAGAGAGCAATTGGCACTTTGTGTGACATGATCTTGGGTGGTTTTTGTTTCGCTTTGTTTTTTGGCTTTTTCAGTCACACCCGGCAAAGCTTAGTGGCAAAGCTTAGTGGTTACTGCTGGCTCTGCACTCAGGGAATTACTCCTGGCGGTGCTCAGGGGACCAAATGGGATGCTGAGGATCGAACCTGGGGCCCTCCCCACTCTGGCCCCCAGGGAAGAGTGCTTCATGAAGATTGGAAGTTCGTCACCATTGAGGTTACTAAGCCATCCCCATATGTGTATTGTGCTTGAGGCAGAGGTGACACCGAGACAGGTTGTTGATGGCTCACTTTGTAGTGAACATCGGGCAGCTAGAAGTGCTCTTAAACTAATCCACATTCAGACAGAATATTTTTTGCTTGTTTGTTTGTTTATTTATTTTTGAGGTTTTGGTGCAGGGGTCTATTCCCTGCTCATGGAGGTACTTGGCGGGATTGAACCATTGCTCATCATGGGAGATGGAATGAATGACTTAACAAATATTAAATGATTTCCAAGATTGTCACAGTGAACTTCAATTGGTTCCTTTCTTTTTGGGGACCGAGGAGGAAGGGGCTAGCCTGTTGAGCTCTCTCTGTCTCTGGCCCCCTCAGTGAATTCTTTTTTCCATTTCTGTAGTTTTTGGGCCACACCCTGTGGTGCTCAGGGCCTACTGCTGATTCCAGTGCTTGGTGTGTGGGGACTAAATTCAGATTTCCTCAATCAAAGCCCATTGAGCTCTTGGTCTCAGTGGAATGTTATCCACTTATATTGATCCACTTATATTGAGTGAATCTTATCCACTTATATTGAGCTCTTGGTCTCAGTGGAATCATGCAAGAGTGAGGGAAAACCTTAAAAGTATTTTAGACAATCTGCATATGAACCCCTGTAAATAGCATAACTTACATCCCATTTAATATTGTGTTGTTGTAGATGGGATGAGGTATGGATAATAAAAACAATAGGAATACTTTTTGGAATATCAACTTGTAAAATAATGTGGACTGGGGCCAGAGTCATAGTCCAGCAGGTAGGGCGTTGCTTGCATGAGGCCAACTTGGGTTCAATCCCGGCATCCCATTTGGTCCCCTGAGCACCACCAGGAGTAATTCCTGAGTTCAGAGCCAGTAGTAACACCTGAGCATTGCTGGGTGTGACCCAAAAAGCAAAGCAAAGAAAAAAAAAGTGGACTGACCCATTCTTGAGTTTGGGTTTTCATTTGTAAATTGATGACCCTTTCCTTTCCATGTTATATAGAACTCTTAAAATTGATATGATTTATATTACCTTTATAAGTCACTTATGGGGAATGTCATCACTCAGTGTCTTTAGGATTATCTTGATACGTCACCTTTTTGCTTTTTTCATATAATTTTGAGTTGAACTTTCTATTTCCATGCAAAAGTACCCTGTTGAGGAATTTTGATTAAAAGAGCACTAAATCTGTAGTTCAGCTTTGAAAATAATTGATTTGATCACTTAACTCTGAATGTGGTATATTCCCTATTTAGTTGGGTCTTTAATGTGTTCAAAGGTCTAAAAAGTCTTTTATGACCTTTGCTATAGTTATTCCTTGATTCTGGTTTATATTTGGGCATTCACAAAAGATGAACTAAGTAAAACCTTAGTAACGATGCTGCTGTAGTTTTTCTATATTTTCCTGTGTTCTTAACTTAATTTTTTCATTCAAAATAATTCTACAGTATAGTAACAAGTTAAGAAAAATGTTATCTTATTAGCTGAAAAAACTCATGAAAATATGAGATGTGTTTCAAACAGACCAGTGCTTCAAACAGTGCTTAATTTTCAATTAAAGATTGATAATTTGCTGAGATCCTGAGTACGCTGCCGTTGGAAGCTTCTAAGATATTCGTACTTTTTCCCGAATTTTAACTATAGTAAAATTCACTTGTATCACTTGTATCACTTGTCTTCCCGTTGATCATCGATTTGCTCGAGCAGGCACCAGTAACATCTCCATATGTCCTGTCATATGCTAGTAGAGCCCAAGGGCATCTGCTTGCTCCAGGACCATAAAGAGCCTCAAACCATTCCATCGGGTCATGGGAATGAGGTCTATAATTGTTATTGGTATTTGGCATATCAAATACAACACTGGTAACTTGCCAGGCTCTGCCTTGCAGGTGGGATACTCTTGTAGTCACCTCTAATCGTGAGCATTATTGATGAACCTTACTGCCGCAAAGCAGCTGCGCCAGCCGTGCTGTGATCAGCTCTTCTCCTGGGTGGAGTTCTGACGAGAGGGGAGTCTGGATGTGGAAAATGGCACCCCTCGTGGTGTGGGGGGTTCCTCTAGCTTCTTGCAAGGCTCTGCTGGGGTAGCGGGCCAGGGCTAGAACCCGCCATCCCTCCTGGGCACCTTGTGATCAGCTGGGCACAGGGAGAGCCGGTAGCAGCTCTGCGGCATGTATCTGAGTCTCTGGATCAGCATACCTGGACTGGGCTTGACAAAGACTGCTGGAGGGGGGTCTCGATGAGCCAGGCCGTGATCAGCTCTTCTGCTGGGTGGAGTTCTGGGCTGGGCTGCAGTCTTACTATACTGTAGTATAGTAAAATTAACCATAGAATTTTAAACATGAATTTTGACTATAGCTGTATGAAAAAACAAAATATTTTTTTGGAGGTCATACCTGGCTCTGCACTCAGGAATTACACCTGGTGGTGCTCAGGGACCATATGGGATGCTGGGGATCAAACCTGGGTCAGCTGCATTTAAGGCAAACATCCTACCTGCTGTACTATCCCTCTGGTCCCAACAAACTTATTTTGATATTAGTTCACATGTGTGAGCTTGTCTCTGACTTGACTTTATGTGTAATTAAAAGTTTTATTTATTTTAATAAGTTATTTTTATTTTAGTACCGATGTATGATAAAATCATTGAATATTTTAATATAAATACTAATATCTACTTTAATATAGACATGTTGGGCCAGAGTGATAGTACAGTGAGAAGGGTGTTTGACTTGCACATGGCCAACCCAGGTTCTATCCCCGGAATCCCATGTGCCCCCCAAGCCAGGAGTGATTCCTGAGTACAGAACCAGGATGTGACCCCCAAAAAAAAGGTATAGAGACATGTTTCTAATATTATTGTCATAATTTTATTTACATAGTAATTTTATTTTTTTATTTTTTAAAAAAATTTTTAATTTTACAATTACAAAGATATACAATTAAAAAGTTTATATTTGGATTTTGGTCATACAGTGTTCCAGCACCCATCCCGCCACCAGTGCCCATCTCCCACCACCAACGTCCCTGGTTCCCTCCCCCTCCCCAGCCCTCCTCCATGGCAGGTTCTTTATTTCTTTCCCTTTCTCTCTCTTTGTATTTTCCTTCCCTTCCAGATACATAGTTATTTTATAGCTAATTCTTTTGTAGCTTATCTTTTCAAATGTACTAATATTCATATCATTTTAATTCTTTATTAAAGATAATACTGTAAACCCTATTTTTATATATAAGTTAAAAATTATAGCTCTAGCATGAATCTTAGAAGTATTTCCAAGACTAAGATGAACACATCAAAGATGCTAACTTGTTATGGTTCTTTTTTTTTTTTTTTGCTTTTTTTGGGTCACACCCGGCAATGCTCAGGGGTTACTCCTGGCTCTGAACTCAGGAATTACTCCTGGCGGTGCTCAGGGGACCATATGGGATGCTGGGGATCCAACCCAGGCCGGCCCCGTGCAAGGCAACCGCCCTACCCGCTGGTTTATCGCTCCGGCCCCTCTTGTTATGGTTCTCGATAATTACTGTTATAGTTACTTTAAAACTATAATTTTACGTAGGTATGGATACCTCTGTCTTATTTTTAGTGTGAAAGTAATACAAACATTCATCAGTTTTTTCAAATACATAAACTGGATATATTTGGCATGTTTTTCATGTTTATCATTTATTTAAAATATTATTATTTTTATCATTTTCCTTTAAGAGTTCCAGAAATTTGGAAGAGAATAATGAAAAAAAGAAGGAAGCATTTAGAAAATAAAAAAAAAGCTTGAAAATAAAATCCTCAGCACTGCGGGGCGAGGACCATTGCATTGCAGTGTTGGAGCACTTTAGCAATCTCATCCGCCCTGATACCTCTAGGCTAAATGTTGCTAGCTCCAGGCACCTGGGCCTCACACCAATACACAATTGAATTGATGAGTGAACCCAGAGCTGAGGGTTTGTACATTTGTTTTTGATTCACACCTGGCTGTGCTCAGTGAATACTCCTGGCAGTGCTCAGGGCTATATGTGGTTCCAGGATTGAACCCAGGTTCTCTATGTACAAGGCACTTAAGTAAGTACCTTACCTGCTATACTATTTCTCTAGTGCTGGGCTGAGTGTTTCTTAAAAATTAATGAAATTAAGGGAATGGAGCTCAGTGGTAGAGTGCCTGCCCAGACTATGTGTAGTTCTGGGTTGAGTACCTGTTTCTGTAAAAGGAAAAAAATTGATTTGATATCTGATAAAGCAAGCAGGTAAATAGGAGTAAATCAAATTATGACTAGTGAAAGTAAATCAACATTATAATTTGTTCTCCCCATTTTTGATGGGGTTGGTTGTTTTCTTCTTGTAAAGTTCTACCAGTGCCTGATATACCAGGAGTAATTTCTGAGTGTCCCACCGGCATGGCAGAGCCTGGCGAGCTACCCGTGTCGTATTTGATATGCCAAATACCAGTAACAACTATAGACCTCATTCCCATGACCTTATGGAATGGTTGAGGCTCTTTATGTTCCTGGAGCGGGCAGATGCCCTTAGGCTATCTCGCATGTGACAGGGCATATTGAGATGCTCCAGTAAATCGATGATCTACAGGAAGTCAAGTGATCAAGTGATCAAGTATACATAGTATACTACTATTAAGAGTTTATATCAAATGGGGAGTCTAAATCAGTAAGTAAGGGGAATCAAAGTATGAACAAACTGATCATCTTGAGAGTGAAATCAGAAAATTACCCATCATTTAATTTATGAAAGCTGTAAAGTTCTCAATGAAAATATGCAGCCTATTCTTGTGATGTAAAAGGATTTTATGAGGCAGGAAAAGTTGGAACATCACAAAAAGAAAGTGGGCAGAGAACTTGGAAAAAATCATAGGGCTAATGAATGATTAATAGTAGGAGAAAAAATGTTCATATTTACAGCCAAATCTTTTCAAATTGGTTGCTTCAGTTTTATATTATAGATTTTTCAAATTAAACATTTTTGGGCCAGAGTGATAGCATAGCGGGGAGGGTGTTTGCCTTGTGCTGGCGGACCTGGTTTCCATCCTTGGCATCCCATATGGTCCCCCAGTGCAGAGCCAAGAGTAACCCCTGAGCATTGCTGGGCGTGGCCCCAAAATCAAACAAAACAAAACAAAATTTCCTGATGTGCTTAATATTTCTGTATTGCTTAACAATGTGAATCATATACTTTACCCATCATTAGGGTTCTAGTATATTACATATAGATTTTAATTTGTAAGTTTTATGTACAAATGTTAATTTTTTTTTTTTTTTTTTTTTTGCTTTTTTGGGTCACACCCGGCAATGCTCAGGGGTTTCTCCTGGCTCTGCACTCAGGAATTACTCCTGGCGGTGCTCGGGGGACCATATGGGATGTCGGGGAATCGAACCCAGGCCGGCACAGGCCGGCGCGTGCAAGGCAAACGCCCTACCCGCTGGGCTATCGCTCCAGCCCCACAAATGTTAATCTTTTGTGCTGTACAAATTCTAAGACTTTTATCATTAAAATTTCTAAAACAGGCTGGAGAGATAGTACAGGGGGTAGGGTACTTGCCTTGCACCTGGCCAACTTGGATTTGACCACCATCATCCTATTTGGTCTCCTGAGTCCTCCAGCAGTGATTCCTGCATGCAGAGCCAGAAGGAATGCCTGAGCACCTCCGGGTGTGGCCCAACAAAAAAACAAAAAGAAAGACAATAACAATGAACAACAAAAAAAGATTTCTGAGATTGTTACTGGAAGATCCAGTTTTCTAAATAGTGACATAAGCTTATAAAGGCATTGGTTTATTTACGATGTTGCCACTGCGTGTCTCTAAGTGCCTAGATAGGTAGGCTTATTAATAACATTGATTTTTTTTTCTTTTCCAATCAAATTGTTTGCAGATGCAGTGGAAGGTATTGATTCTCATCCTATCCATGGCTATATACTTCATGACCGGGAAAGCCAGTCAGAGGTTCAGATTTCTTACCCTGAGTCCGAAAGTCACCAAGTGCAGAGCGGAAGAGCTTTCCACCACGGGAGATTCATCATGAGCCTCCGCAAAGCTGCCATGGCAGAGCCCAAGTAAGACTGCAACTTCAGATTCATGGTGTTCAACAGATGTAAACCTGTTCTTTGTACAAACACTGTTTTGGAAACATCATTTATTTGGGTATGGACTAGAATATAGGTGCTATGCTAAAATCATGAGCTCGAAAAATGTTAGATCTTCAGTGCTTTTGTTAGAATTTTTTTCTTTGATACTAGAGAACGAGCACATGCTTTGCATGCAGGAGCTGGGGTTGGATTCCTGGCAGTGCATGGGACCCTGAGCATGCAACTCGGAGTGACCTCTGAGCATTGCTAGGTATAGCTACCCCCACCCTCCACCTGGAGGATATTTTTCTTTGAATGATAGAACTGTTGAGAATCATCCTTTGAATGAGGATGTATACTTTTATGTGGTTGGAATGTAGAAAATAGGATTGTCGCAAGCTCATGTATGCCCTTTAGGGAGCTGCCCAGTAGGGAGTTTGTCATTATATTTTCTGTTAAGAGTCAGGACAGAGCAGGACAGAGGACTTCTTCTTTCTTTTTTTTTTTTTTTTTTTGGGTCAACCCAACAATGCTCAGGGGTTACTACTCCTGGCTCTGCACTCAGGAATTACTCCTGGCGGTGCTCACGGAACCACAGGGGATGCCGGGTATCGAACCCAGGTCAGCTGCATGGAAGTCAAATGCCCTCCCCACTGAACTATCGCTCTGGCCCCAGGACAAAGGACTTTAAGGAGAGTCTTTGGTCCTTTTCTATTAAGAATCTCGTTTGACAGGGCTGGTTGCTTCTCTTAATTATTAACTTATAGTTGACTCTAGCCTTCTTACACTTGGTTATCACTGAAGAAGTTTTAGGCTCTGTGTTGACAAAGCAAGTGAAAAGTGGATTTATCCTTAGAATCAAAAGGATTTGGTAGTTTTGGAACTGGCTTATGTTGAGTGTAGTAGAAAAATATTCAAGAATATAAGGGAGGTTGTCAAAAGTATCCTTCGACAAAAAAATAGTTACTTTCCATAAAAAAGTGAACAATTCCACATCTTATTTTTTGTGTTCCCACCCATCTGTGTATAAATTTGTGTGGGTATGCAGTTTTTCTACATATTTTTAATTTGGTGGGATAAATCTTGTGTTAATAAGACTTAATTTTAGGGGCCAGAGCGATAGCCCAGCGGGTAGGGCGTTTGCCTTGCACGCGGCCGGCTCATGCCGCCCGGGTTCGATCCCCGGCATCCCATATGGTCCCCCGAGCACTGCTGGGAGTAATTCCTGAGTGCAGAGCCAGGAGAAACCCCTGAGCATTGCCGGGTGTGACCCAAAAAAGCAAAAAAAAAAAAAAAAAAAAAAGACTTAATTTTGTTAGTAATAAGAAACTACACATATTCTAAAACATTTGTATTTTTCATTTTTGTCATTGTAGACCATTTCCCCATGTACTTGTGTGTAGGTAAACTGTAGATAAGGAGTAAGAATTTTTTCATTCTTCAAACTGCTCAGGGATGCTACTAGAGAATGTATTTCTGTTTTATCTTCTAGTGCAAAGTTTATTGAGGGTATTGTGCTACAATTATTAGAAGAAGATGATGTTGTTATTGGAGTTCAATATAAGGATAAAGAAACTGGAGACCTCAAGGTGAGCTATATCAAATATTCTTACTAAGGTTTTGTTCCCTCTATTTTTATTCTTCTGCTTGAACAAAGTAGGCTGAGCAGTAATTTATACATCCTAAGCCCTCTTCGACAGGATGGATTTTAGATTGCAACACATTGCTCTTTAAAGCACCATAGAATGCTGTTCAGATAACTTTAAAGAAGTAGCGCTACTTCAGTATTAAAAACTGGGAATAGAACACTAGTAGAGAAGCAAAGGGAATTTAGAAGGAGAAAAATGGAAAGTCTTAATATCAAAGAAACAGTTAATAAGGAACCAGATCGTGAGGCTTATACAGCCCTGCCCTCACAAGATGAGAGTTCTAAGGGATAAAAAGTTTTTTGTTTAAAGTGTGTTTAGAGGCTAACAGGATGGTGTAATGGGCAGGAGCGCTTACTCTGCTGCAGGAGTCCTGGTTTGATCTTTGGTTCGACTATGGTCCCTAGAATTGCCGGTGGTGTTCCCTGAGCGCCTCAAAAGAGTTTAAGTCAGACAAGTAAAAGTAAGAGAAGCTTTGAGGAAATAGTAAAACTAAATAGCTTCCAGGGGCCAGAGACAAAGTACAGGTGGTTAAGGTAAACTTACCAGCCATATGGCTGACATGTGGCTCTAGTACCAATACATTGTGGTCCTTTGAGTAATTCCTGAAAGATCCCTGAGGGTAGAGCCAGAAGTAAGCCCTGAGCACAGCTGATTGGCCCCCAAACAAAACCCCAAAATGTTAAATTTTTAAAAGTTTACAGTATATGTGTGTATTAATTTTATAAAAGAAGATGAAGGGGGGCAGAGAGATACAGCACAGTGGGTTGGGCATTTGTCTTGCATGTGGCTGACCCAGGTTTCATCCCTGGCATCCCATATAGTCCCCCGAGCACTGCCAGGGGTAATCCTGAGCCTGCTGGGTGTGATCCAAAAAGCCAAAAAAAAAAAAAAAAAAAAAAAGAAAAGATGAAATGTCAGAGACTATGTTTGTTGATTCTGGGCTGCTTTATAGTTCACTACTTTCTGGAGACTAATAGGGGCTGCTGTGAGGTAATACTGTGTGTTTTAACTATTTAGCTGAGTATTCTTTTATTTCTATTTTAGGAACTCCATGCTCCATTGATTGTTGTTGCAGATGGACTTTTTTCCAAGTTCAGGAAAAACTTGATTTCTAATAAAGTATCTGTTTCATCTCATTTTGTTGGCTTTCTTATGAAGGTACTGTAGGAATGTAATCATAGAAAAAATTGACTGCTTGAAATTTGAAAATTGTTAACAATATTTTATGTTTTTATTTTCTAGAATGCACCACAATTTAAAGCAAATCATGCCGAACTTATTTTAGCTAATCCGAGTCCAGTTCTCATCTACCAGATTTCATCTGATGAAACTCGAGTGCTTGTTGATGTTCGAGGAGAAATGCCAAGGAATTTAAGAGAGTACATGGTTGAAAAAATTTACCCACAATTACCTGGTAAGAAATAGGATCTCACTCCCATTGTAATCTATATTCTGAACTCAAACCTCACAAAAGGCTCTATTTCTCCGTTTCACTGAACTGTCTAAAGTAGGCCAAAGATGAGGAAGGCAGGTGAAAAATGCACCCAGTTGACCAGATATAATCTCATAGGTGAGCTAATTAAACCATTTCTTTTATAGATGAAGGAGCTGACGTTCAGAAGGTAGAGCTGTCTGCATTTTGTCCTTTTGCTAGTATATGCTCTCATGCTGTTTGTGAGTTGGTAGTGGTAGCACATTCATTCCATCTGTGATTATCAGAAAATGATGGTAAATGCAGTGATTTACCATAGTAAGTCAACGATACCCGTTAGTTCACATTTGGAGGAGAGGGGCCTGGTTTTTCTGTCTCATCCCATCTGAATTTGTTTCACTTTTCTTCTAGTTCCTTTTTTTTTAATTTAACTGTATGTATATCTATTAATTTTTTAGATTCCTTAGCATGAATAAGTGACTAATAATAGTATAATAATTGGTTTTTGATTTATCACAAGGGATATATATATATGATAAAAATAACAGATGTGTGGTAGATACATGTTTATACTTGATACTGAATATGTTATAATTTGAAACAAGTTTTAAGCCTTTTATTTGGTGGGTGGGATTATTGCAGACCATCTGAAAGAACCTTTCCTGGAAGCCGTTCAGAATTCTCGTCTGAGGTCTATGCCAGCCAGCTTCCTTCCGTCCTCACCAGTCCACAAACGAGGTATTATTTTGTTGAACTGATTAATCAAGACTACTCCATGGGGCCTGGAGAGATGGTATATAAGGCTCACGACACTTACATCTGGCTAACTCTGGTTTGATCCAGTACTGCATGTAGTTCCCTGAGAACAGCCAGGTGTGATCCTGACTTCCCCACACCTCCCGAATATTACAGATATCAAATTCAGCATTCCAGGTAGCATACTTATAATTAAGTGTATACTGCTGGAATAGTATGGGTCAGGGACTTAATTACTTTCTGTGTATTGATGCTGTACTAACATAAACATTAGTTTTGGGGGCTGGAGCGATAGCCCAGCGGGTAGGGCATTTGCCTTGCACGCAGCTGGCCTGTGCCGGTTTGGGTTCGACCCCCGGCATCCCATATGGTCCCCGAGCACCGCCAGGAGTAATTCTTGAGTGCAGAGCCAGGAGTAACCCCTGAGCATTGCTGGGTGTGACCCAAAAAGCCAAAAAAAAAAAAAATTAGTTTTGTCATTTTAAATGAATTGAAATTAAATAAATACTAATTTAATTTATGGATAAACTTAAATATTAAGTCCTTAAAATCATCTTAGAGAAGACCTTTTTTAGTAAGAGTAAATAGGTATATAATTTCAGAGCATTGTTAGTAAATGCTGTAATAAAAACCCATTCAGAGTATCTTAGGTTCACAGTGATGGCATGTGTATAAGGCAGGAGAGGGGGCTTGTGAGTTAGGACTGTAATTAGAGCAGAGCATGGGAAATAAAGCTGGAGCCGGGCTTGGAGGCTGAGTGGGGGGGGGTTCATTAGGTGGTCAGTGAGCGGGAACCCAGCACTGATGAGTAGATGAAACATTTGCATAAGGCTGTGAAAAACACTGGAAAACTGGCACTTTTCAGTCAGCAAAATAGTTTTCTGTGGCTGGATTATAGAATAGGTATTAGAATGGTAGAACTGTAAGATATTTATTTCAAGTTTAGTTTTAGTCTTATAAACAGTGGAGTGTCATTGAAAAAGCTTTTGTTTATAAATATAGCTTTATTGAGAAAAAACTTAAAATCATTGAATTCATTTGAAGAATATAATTTATTAGTCTTCACTGTATTTAGACATAGGCAGCTGTAACTAAATACACTTTGGAATCTTTACTCCAAAGAAATCCTGTGCCCACTAGCGGTCACTACCTTGTTTTCTTCCAACTCCAGATAACTATCTGCTTTTTGTCTCTAGAGTTGTCTATTCTGAACATTTTCTTTTTTTTTTTTTTTTGGCATCATGCCCGGCAATGCTCAGGGGTTTCTCCTGGCTCTGCACTCAGGAATCACTCCTGGCGGTGCTTGGGGAATCATATGGGATGCCGTGGATCAAACCTGGCGGCACGGGCCGGCCACGTGCAAGGCAAATGCCCTATCCGCTGGGCTATTGTCCCGGCTCCAATTCTGAACATTTTCTATAAATCATATAATACATGATCCTTTGTAACTGGCTTAAGGTTCATCTTGTGATAGAATGCATCAGAATTCCATTTGTTTTTATGACCAACTGTTTTAGGTTCGGAGGTTCTATATTTTGATTATACATCGTGTTGACACACATTTGGTTTTCATTTTGGTTGTTAATGAACAAAGCTACTATGAGCATCTATGAAGTTTGAATTTTCATCTGGATATTTGTTTTGTTTTCTTGAGTAGATACCTAGGATTCGAATTGCTAGGTAATAAGAGCTGGAGCCATAGTAGAGTGGGGAGGGCATTTGCTTTGCATGTGGCTGACTGGGTTCCACGGCATCCCATATGGGCACCTCCAGGAGTAATTCCTGAGCAAAGAGCAAGGAGTAACTCCTGAGCACCACTGGGTGTGGAAAAAAATGGGAGAGAGAGAGAGAGAGAGAGAGAGAGAGCGTGTTAGTTGCTGGATAATAATCTCGTAGCTTTTGAGGAACTGCCAAACCTATTTTCTATAGTACCTACCTCATTTTACCATGCAAACTGTGTGTGTGTCCAAGGATTCCATTTTTCCTCATGTCATTGAGAACATATGCTCAGAGCATTCCTGGTAGATGTGAGGGGACGGCTCGTTGTGGTTTCGATTTCTGTGATAGGTAAGGGCGTTGAACGGCTTTTCCTATACGTTTTGGCCATTTTTCTATCTCCTTTAGAGAAGTACCTGGTTAGACTGTGCTCTTTTGGGGGAGAGGTTGGGCAATGCTTGGGGTTTCTTGGTAGTTGGTACTCAGGGATTGTTCCCAGGAGGGCATGGTGCAGAGCTTGGGTTAAAGTAGGGTTGGCCACACAAGCAGGCACTTAAATTCCCCCCTGGACTGACTCTCCCATCCAACTTTACATTTTTTAATTGGGCAAATAGTTTTTTGTTCATTTGTCTCATCTTTTGGGCCACACCTGGCTTATACTCCTGCCTCTGCACTCAGGAATTACCTCTGGCTGGCTCAAGTGATGATACGGGGTGCTAGAGATCAAATCTGGGTCAGCTGTGTGCAAGGCAAATGCCCTATCTGCTATACTATAGCTTTAACTCCTAACTGGGCAAAATTAAAAAACCAACTTACCGAATTCTGAAAGTTTTTTTTTACTTCCAGATAAAAGCATTCTAAGGGGGCCGGAGCGAAGGTTCAGCGGGTAGGGTGTTTGTTAGCCTTGCACACAGTTGCTGACCCAGGTTTGATCCCGGCATCCCATATGGGTCCCCAAGCACCACCAGGAGTAATTCCTGAGTGCAGAGCCAGGAGTAACCCCTGAACATTGCTGGGTGTGACCCATAAAGCAAAAAAAAAAAAAAAAGTATTCTTATTAGATGCATGTTTTGCACATTTTTTTTCCTCATGCTTTGGATTGTCTTTACCTTGGTGATGTTGTCTACTGAAGTTTCTATAAAGTTCATCTTTTGTTGTTGTGATTCTTATACATCTATCTAATGATTTGCCTTGACCTGTGGTCATGAAAATGTACTTTATCATCTTTGAAGATGATTTAGCTTGACTTATTTATTTGAGGTGTTTGATCCCTTTTGAGTTATATTTTTAAATTTTGTGTGTGGTGTGCATAAGGAGTTCAGTTTTATTTGTTTGTAAGTTTACATCTATGACATTGGAAACAAAGGGGAAAAGAATTCCCCTTTAGGGAATTGTGGCAAGATGTGCTGGACTCAATTTGAATATACTGGTACGAAGTACTGGTCACCTGTTTGAGTGGGAGGCGTGGACTACCATTGAAGTGTGGTGTGGAGCCCCTTCAAGTCTGATGGCAGCTGGCTATATGGAGCTTGAAAGTTCTTTGTAGGAAAGCATGCAGAATAAATGACTAATCAGAATGCAAAGCAGAATGAACCTAATGCAAATTGATACAACATTCTGTGAGAACATACCCTAGTTGGTGGTACTGCGAATGCTTTATGGAGAAGGAGAAATAACAAGTGGCCATATTTTGTGTTGTCTGTCTGTCTGTCTGTCTGTCTGTCTGTCTATCTATCTATCTATCCATCTATCATCTGTCATCTATCATCTATCTATTTTTTGCTTTTTGGGTCACACCCAGCAATGCTCAGGGGTTACTCCTGGCTCTTTCGCTCAGGAATTTCTCCTGGCAGTGCTCGGGGGACCATATGGGATGCTTGGGATTGAATCTGGGTTGGCCATGTGCAAGGCAAATGCCCTATCTGCTGTGCCACCCTATCGCTCCAGCCCCCTGTGTTTTTAAAGTGAAAGTATTGGAGTTATGCATTATGATCCAGAGAGATAGTATATAGCTAGTCAGGTGCTTGCCTTGTATGTGGCTGAACAGGTTCTATCCCCAGTACTTTTTATGGTCCCCCGAGCTTTAATAGGAGAGTGATCCTTTAGCACTGAGCCAGGAGTCAGCCCTGAGCACAGCCAGGTGTGGCGCCCAAATGAAAACCAAAAAATCAAGGGTAATGTATTAAAAGTTTATATAACATGAATTTTATTATTCATGAATTTTATTATACAATAATTTTGTTTTTATATAAAATAATTTTAAATGCAGTATATTGTTACATTACAGAAAAGTTGTCTTTCTGCCACTTTAATATTGTTTTATGCTGGTTGCATATTTTTCTCATAGATAGAAGTATTAAGTGCTTGGTTTAAATTTTACTCACGTGGGGCTGGAACAATGGTATAATGGGTAGGGCGTTTGCTTTGCACACAGCTGACCCGGGTTTAATCCCCAGCGTCCCATATGGTCACCTGAGCACTGCCAGAAATAATTCCTGAGTGCAGAGCCAGAAGTAAACCTGAGCATTGCTGGATGTGACCCAAAAAAGCAAAAAACAAAAAATTTACTCATGTTAATAGGACATTGACCAGGCTCCTAACAGAACTGGAATTGGTGCTATCTGCTTCTGTCATTTGAATTCCAAGGGCTAATTTTCAGATTGCTAGATTGAGTCTATCAAGTTGTACTCTCCTTTGTCAACTCCTGCGTTTGGAATGTTTGCCTGTTGGCATGCAAATGGAATGACTTTGTCTTGGGTCCATGCCTCTCCGTGCTGCTGCCTTCCCTTTAGAATGGCACATTTGTTGGCAGCAAACACTGTGGAAAGTGGTAAAGACCTTTAACAGTTTACCTTGTAGAAGACTTGCTTCTTATACCTGGGGGCCTGTAGATTTTTTTCCCATGAGACCTTTTGAATTTTCTGACTTTCCGTGACTTGATCTTAAATTCACATGTTATGTTTGATGAGGGCAGAGAGCATGTTCTTGTTCTTATATAATGTCAATATCTATTTGTTATATGCTAGGTAACTAATACATATTAAATCAATTTACTTTCTGTGTCAAATTTTAGTCATTATTTTTTCCCTTGTATTTTCACATTCTTATTGATTAGCTCACATTTATGTCTCTTAAGTTTGTCTCTTAAGTTTGTCCAGGCATATTCCTGAGTATCCTGATCTTAAGTTCTCCCTCTATAGGTGTTCTTCTTTTGGGAGATGCATATAATATGAGGCATCCTCTTACTGGAGGAGGAATGACTGTCATTTTAAAAGATATAAAATTATGGAGAAAGTTACTAAAGGGTATTCCTGACCTTTATGATGATGCAGCAGTTTTCCAGGTAAGATCCTAATTCTTTGACAAATGTAAGGGAAACTGATTTCTTTCTGGGTGTAAGAGGAATCTGATTTTGATTAGCGAGATTTGTATCTCAGAGCCCAATTATTAGTAATGGTTCTTAGGCAATCTTATTCAGGCATGAAGAACCTGACATGCAACCTATGGGTATTACAGGTTTCTTAGTTTCTGTGCTTGAATATTACATGACATTAGATTGCACAGGCATCTTGCATGGTGATAGTGAATTTTGGCTTTCAGTCACGTGGAGAGAGGGTAGGGAAGAGGGAGAAAACAGATAAGACACAGAGCCCATCACCCGCATGTGGGAACCCCCATTTGAAGGGTTGGTGTTTGTGTTTTTTCTCCATTTGGGTATTTCCTCCAATTTTGTAACATGTAAGTGTGATCTTTTTCTTTGTTAGGCAAAAAAAATCATTCTACTGGACAAGAAAAACATCCCATTCTTTTGTTGTGAATGTCCTTGCTCAGGCTCTTTATGAATTATTTTCTGCCACAGATGGTAAGTGCATATAATGTTTTTCAAGTGTACATAGTTTTTCATGAACTTTTAGCATTGAATGGGGGAAAACCGATAGTGGTCAGGCCAGAAATAGTGTTTCCTGAATTTCCTGAACCCTGAGTTCAGTCTTAATTCTGTCCTTGAGGCTGTGCTTTTAGCTTTTTTTTTTTTTTTTTTTTTTTTGGGTCGCACCTGGCGATGCTCAGGGGTTACTCCTGGCTCTGCACTCAGGAATTACTCTTGGCGGTGCTCAGGGGACCATATGGGATTCCGGGGATCGAACCCTGGCCGGCTTAGGCCGGCCGCCGTGCAAGGCAAACGCCCTACCCGCTGGGCTATCGCTCCGTCCCTGTGCTTTTTAGCTTTTAATCATCATGTAGCCACTACTTTGTGTGGAAAACGTTGGTATATCTTTAGCAACCTTATATATCATTATTTGTCATTCCTCTTGTCCAGATTAGATCATGTTGCCAAATACATGATTTTAATTAGGTTTTTCTGACCATGAATTAAAAGGCAAGGTAATTAAGATTTTTCCTCTTGAATACTAATTTTGATTTTTAAAATGCTTAATAAAATAAATATCAGCTTCATATCAATTAGGATTTTTTTTATTGACCATATGGGGTGCTGGGGAACAAACCCAGGTTCCGCTGTACTGTTGCACTAGCTCCCATAGCAGCTAGATTTTGTTACCTATTAAAATGGACAAGTATGGGGCCAGAGCGATAGATAGCCCAGCGGGTAGGGCGTTTGCCTTGCACGCGGCCGGCCTATGCCGGCCCGGGTTTGATCCCCAGCATCCCATATGGTCCCCTGAGCACCGCCAGGAGTAACCCCTGAGCGTTGTCGGGTGTGACCCAAAAAAAAAAAAAAAAGACAAGTAGTAGAAGGCATCTACTTTTTACTCATTCGAAATGTTCCCATGCTTTTTTACTTGTGCTTTCTATCATAGAACTGTGTGGTCAACCTCATACCAAGGAAAGTATTAATGAACAGAAACAGTGTTCAAATGGTGGAAAGGGCAACAGTGCCATTTCCCAAATGCAGCTGTGTACAAATGAAACTAGACCTTTAATCTGTAGGTTTTCAGTATAAATACAACTTAAAATCCAGTTGACTTCAGATCATTTGCAGCAGAACTATTTCTGTGATCTGGCTGATGCCCTAGTTCTCCATGCTTTGGTGCTAATTGTCATTAACATTAAAATGGCTGGTTGGTTAATAAAAAGTAAAAAAACTTAATTGTTTAAAAAAAATCCTTGAATTTCTTATGTTATGAATTTTAACTGCCAGTAGAACATTACAAGATAAGATAGGAAATAGAGGGAATAAGAGCTTTCCTGGAGTGAAAGTTGACCTGCTGCATTCCTTTTTTCTATATTGTAAAAGTCTAGGCCTACTTAAAAAGTAAAACAAAACCAAAACAATCCCCCCAAAGAACCCTCAATACTGATTCTAAGCTATTCAAAAAAGCATTAACTGATTTTACTGTATTATAAGAGTTCAATTAGTTCTTTGAAAATGATAAAGGCAAGTTATTTTTTAAAATATTTTCATAGAATTGCTATTATAGCAATCTGTTGTGTAGAAATAAGGATAAAAGTTGACCAAATAATGTGCGTCATTTATTGAATTTAAAACAAAATAAATAACTTTTAAGACTTACATTTTTGGTAATTGTAACAATTTACTAACATAAAAAGTTTATATGTATATTAGTTTCCTAATAGAAATGTGGGAATGTGTTGAATAATTAAAACAATTTTTTAAATTTTTTTTTTAGATAACCTACATCAATTAAGAAAAGCCTGTTTTCATTATTTCAAACTTGGTGGAGGATGTATTTCAGGTCCTGTTGGGCTGCTTTCTGTGTAAGTTTTTTTTTTTTTTATTTTGGTTTTGAGTCAATCTTGCAAGTGGTAGTGACCAAGTGGTGGCAGAATTCGAACACGGATCTTCTGCAGGCAAAACACTTGCCTCAGCGTAGTGCACTCCCCCTGGACCCTTAATTGTTTGACAAAGAGAAACTATATTCCAGGTTTCCTTAGCTCTGTCCAACTCAAATTACTGAAAATCATCTTGTTAGTATATTCTGCTGTTTTATTTATATGTATACCAACTAGAAGGTAGGGACGAGATAAAGGCACATTTATTTAGTCCTGTGGTTTTTCATTTGAGAAATAGCAATGATTAGAAGTTGGCTAAAATCCTTGATGAAAGTAGACGCTTTTTGGGGGGTCCTGGGAGTGGTTGGTGTTCACAGGCTTCTCCCTGTACACTGCTAAGAGTTTAAGAGTTGCTTCTAGCAGTGTTCAGGGAACTACCCAGACCTCCACATGCATGGATATTTGCCCTTTTAGCTATCTCCCTAGCTCTCAAATAGAAACTTCTTTTCCCAGTGGGTATAGATCTATGATCCATGTATCTATATATTTATATCTCTATCTGTCTGTCTGTGTGCCTGCCTGCCTACCCCCTCTCTCTCTCTCTCTCTCTCTATATATATATATATATATATATATATATATATATATATATATATATATATATATATATATATATATATATATGAGATCTATGGGGGTCGTGGATAATAGAGAAGAAATGTTTGTTCAGGTATTCATGAAACTCACTAATGTTTTTGATACTGCAAATGTAAGTAGAATTACTCTTTTACTTACAATCTGACTATATTGTTAACCATTTGAAAAACTCCAACTCCCAGTAGACTAGGCCATCCAAATATTGCAAGCCGGTATCTCAAGATTGGTGAAAGAAAATAGCTCAAAATATTCAATATGCAAAAGAGACTTACTGGCTTCTCTGACGGGTATATTCTATTTTCTTTTTAAATTTTTTATTATACCACCATGAGACATACAATTACAAAGGTGTTCATAATTGGTTCTTGGTAATACAGTATACCAGCACCCATCCCTCCACCAGTGCCCCATTTCCACCACCAATGTACCCACACCCCCTCTTGCCCACCCCCCAGGCTGCCTCAATAGCAGGTACCCCAGTTTCCTCTCTTTCTCTCTCTGTCTCTCTGTGCATCTCTCTCCCTCTTCTTACACATTGTGGCTAGCCCTGCAGATATTTAGAGTTTATCACTTAAGTCTCTTTGTGTATATTCAATGGTGAGTTTTAATCTGCCATTACCATTTCCCACACTTAGTAAAACACTGGTATCTATTTATATCCTATTAATATTCTATTTTCTTATATATTTGTTTTTAATTTGTCCCTGCCAACAGAGTTAGGAGGCAGACACAAGGTGTAGAATGTTATTGTTTTACTTTGTACATGATACATAACTGGAACTTTTTGTTTTAATTTACGGCTCATAGTAATCTGTGTGTTTCTTTTTTATTACAGATTGTCTCCTAACCCTCTAGTTCTAATTGGACACTTCTTTGCTGTTTCAGTCTATGCAACATATTTTTGCTTTAAGACAGAACCTTGGATTACAAAGCCCCGAGCCATTTTCAGTAGTGGTGCCGTAATATACAGAGCATGTTCTGTGATATTTCCTCTACTGTACTCAGAAATCAAGCACTTGGTTCATTAGATGGAAAGGGGAACCATTTGTGAGTGAAGAACATACCAAGTCCTCAGGGACTTTTGGAAGAGAATGTATATAGCATAGTACTATGCCACTATTAACGTGGAAATCGTGGACCAAGATTGGGATTAATTTGTTTTCAATTTGTTGTAAATAAACATGTAAATATATACTTTAACTTGCAATTTAAAATGAAGGTCAAGACAAGATACTTAAATGATTGTCGCCATGAATTAGTGCTTACACAGGAAATCCAGTTTATCTTTTGAACTCAGTGTTTTGGGTGAGTCATGTGGAATATGCAAATAAAATGAACAAACTCTCAACTCTTTTTTTCTTGTGTTTTTTTTTGTGTTGTTCCATGATAGTGGAAAAGAAAACCAAAGTGTGAAGGCTAACATGGAGGAAAATGTCTTAATGATTTGGAGAAAATTGTGCATGAAATAGGGGAGGTTATCCTGAGTTTGAGAGAAAATTGTCTATCCTTGGATCTTATTTTCCTTATTTATCCATAATGGTCGCAATACTGTTTTTAAGTTATCTTTGCCAATACATTCATATAGAAAAGTAGGCAAAGCCTTAAAGTTCTGTGATACTGACAAACCAGGCCAATTTCAAACAGCAGTAAATGATCAGATAAAAACTTGTTATATATGCCTTAAAATGTGGTGGTCTTTACTGCTTATGTGTAATCGAAGGAATTATAGCACTCCAAAGAGGATCATGAGATTTTCATACCATTGTAATAAAACCCTACCAAATATGACAAAGTAAATTTCTTCATGAAAGAACAGTGAGAACCGGAAGTTCTAAGCAATCACTTGAGATCCCTACTGATTTAGGGGTGGAATGAGACCTAAGGCTTTGACAGCAACGTATCTGAGGGTGCTGCGTGACCCGTGTGGTCTGAGGACTGACCCCAGTGCTTCATGTGAGAACTTGGGCTCCAGCCTTAAGGCGCTCTCCAGGCCTCTTTCTCCGTTTATAAGTTTTCTTAGTTGGGAAGAATTTTCAGAATCCTCGCCGTTCGAAACAGTTGCATATTCATGTTGCCTTATTTGCAGAATAGAGGGTAGACTCATTGCTGGGATTTGTGATGTTTTCCCTTTGAATTGATCCCATGCTTCTGTTTCTCTACAGACTCCGTTTCTTAGATCTAGCCTTGATAACAGCAAGCCTTTTGGGCTGCAGTGATAGAATAGTGGTGGGTAGGTCTTTACCTTGCACTGTAGTTCAATCCCTGGCACCCCTATTGGTTGCCCAAGCCCACCCAGAGTGATCCCTGAACCCTGCTGGGTTTGGCCCAAAACCAAAAAAAACCAGCCAGTTTGTGAGCGCAGAGGAAAGGGGTAAGTGATACATTTCCAAAGAAGTAAAACTTTTACTTAATGAAGCTAGTTTTCTGATTCCAAATGGGAAACAGCAAAATGTGTCTGAGACTTCCAAGTCAGGGCACCGTTCATTGAAAATTCTACTGTGGAGAGGGCCCTGGTGAGAGCTCAGTGATAGAGCCCGTCTTTGGCAACTACTGCTTATGATCCGCCATGCCACGCCTACAGCGTAGGAATGTCATGACTAAGTCTGCAAAGCTTTGCAACAGAGTGTGTCAGTCCTCAGTCACTGTTGTAACACTGGGAAGGGAAAATCCCACACTGGATTGTAAGGTTTTGCTTCTCAAACCTTTGAAAGCCTTTCTAGGCTGGGGTGCACTTGTTGCACAGGCTGAGAACATGCTTTGCTGCAGGAGTCCGATTTCCCCTTTGTCCCCTAAGGCGGAATGACCCCAGGTACAATAAGGAGTGGCCCGAGTGCTGCTTCATGTGACCCCTGACCAGATGAAATCCTTTCTATTACGGACGAACCAAAGTCTATAAGGTAATTTTCTTTCAGTAAATTAGGATTTTGAGACTTTCTAACACGAATAAATTCGGAAAATGGAAAAGACCCTGAGACATCAGTTAGCCTTGAGTTTGAGTTTGATTCTTCGAGGCTGGTTTGGGGCAAAGTGTGAGAAACAACAATGGCTCAGACTACCTCCCAAGTTGGAATCGATGAGGCTTCTGCCACTTGCTAAATCACAAGTCGTGTGACTTTATTACAATGATATGAAAACCTCATGGTTCTCATGAGCAAACATGTTTATATTCTGGTCTAAACAGTTTTTGGTTTGCCACCCTAGAGAAGAGAACTAGCTCTATAGCCAAACTCCCTCTTGCTTCAAGTTGCCACAACAATATTAGTTCCCCTTTCAGTGATTTTTATATCCAAATGATCGAGAATTTGGGAATGGAAAGCTACTGATTTCTAGCGAATGGTGTGATTAAGCCAGTCTGGGGACTCCCAGTGGGGCTTGGCTTGTGGAAATGGGTAAAAGGAGGTTAAAGTCAGTGTTTTCCAAACCCACAGTGGTGGCATTTGGAAGCCTCAGAATGCCTGGGATTGCAGAAGTCAGTGAGCCTCCGACACCAACAAGCTTCTGTGGTCTACGGTCTGTGGTTATGTTCCTCACATTTAATCTTCTGCCGGCTTGGTGTGGGGTGTGACTGTTGGACCTATTAGCTGCTGTTTTTCCAGGGAAAGTGTTTCACAGACTAATAGAGATTCTGAATCACAAGCAGGAAACTTTGGTACTGCCAATACTATTTTACTGAAAATCTGGAGTTGCACAAATAGTTCTTTAGAACATAAAACTAAATGGATTTTTACATAACAAGTACATTCAGCATTTATAAGAGGGAGTACAAAAATGTATTCTGCTTCTACATGATATAAATTGCATATAATACCATGATTTAAACAATAATTAGTGCAGTGAGATACATCTTCCTCAGAATGTCTGATGGTTCATCAGTGCGGTTACGTGGGCAGTTGTTTCTCTTCTTCATTTTCGTGGTGGGAAGGTTTTAAGGACAATCATTTCCCTAGAAGAAGTCAGTGTTACAGGACTGTTCTGAACTCATCAAAAATGAAGTTAGGCACATGTGCTTCAGCAACCTGGAAATTTTTAATAACATCATGAGTTATAGTGTAATCAGAATAAATGAAAACTTTCTGTATGAAAATGGAAGAAATCAAGGTAGGGTTTTTTGAGGAAAGGGTGGGTGTCCTTTGGACCATAACTGGTGAGGATTGGGACCACCCACAGTGCTGGGGTTGGCTTTATGCAAGTACCTTAGCCCTGTCCTAGCTCTCGGGCCCCCCTAATAGGACCTTGGTCTCTTCACAAGGGCACTGGTTCAGCTCTTATCTCAGGCTTACCCTCCGGGGAGCTTGGTGTACCGGACATAATCCTCCAGGAACAGAAGGGCACCCACCACATCGGGAGGCATTTCGGGGATCTTCTGGCTGTAACAGAGAAGGGGGTGAACCCAATCACTGAGCAGACCTCCAGGCAGGACACCAAAGACCAAGTGAAGTCAAAGAGACAAATCTCACCGTCTGCTTGCTCCCAGTCCAAGTCACAACCCCACTGGCTGACCTTCAGAACACAGCCTAGAGGCGGGCTCCAGGCTGCCCTCTGGTTTCTTGGGCCCCTGCTGCTTTCACGACTTCGCCCTCCCTGTTTGCTCCCTTGGCCCTTCATGATTATCAATGGGCAGATCCCTAAAGAAGGGCCAAATGTGCCCAGCCGACCTGTGCTGGAGAGCCAGGACTATAGCTGCTGAAGGGGAGAGTGAGTGAGCGAGTGAGAGAGAGAAAGAGGAAGAGAGAGAGGAGAGAGAGAGAGAAAGAGCATGCTAGGGGAGCCGGTACTACAGCTGCTGGTGCTGGAGGCAGGAGAGGAAGAGGGAGGGAGGGACGGGGAGAGGGTGAGGAGTATTTGTGGTTCATTCCATTAACCAAGACGAGAAGAGTGTCTACCCTGGGGAAGACACAGGTTAGAAGGAATGCCCCATTTTCAGGAGCCCTGTGCAGCCACTGTGGCCGCTCACCCACTTCCCGGAGGCGCCTAACCTCTCCACCTGGAATCTGAAAACAAGTCTGGGGTCATGTGTTTCGATAATCCCTGTAACAAACTGACGTCCCCAGAAGAGGGTTGATGAAGGCCAATAGCCCCAGGAGCCCAGCTGGGCACAGGGAAGAGCTCAGGCCGGGGCTGAGGGATGTGCCAAGGAGCCAAGGAGGAAGAGTGAGGGCATTGTCTGTGGACTTGCAAAGCGGTGCAGGCGTGGCACTGTCTCGGGGAGCGGGGGGTGGAACTCTGCCCTGGCACGTAGTGAAAGCCTCCTGCCCGCCGGGGAGGGAGCTGGCAGAGGCCCAGGACTTCCTGCCAGGGCCCTGTGCTGTTTCACGTCTCAGGGCCGGACACACTGCGCACCCACTGTTGTCATGCAGTGCCGTGGGAAGCCTCCAGATCAGACTATACCTTATGTGGGTCAACAGGGACCAAGAGGAGGGACTAGGGTGATGCTCAAGTGGCGGAGTGCAGGCCTAGCGTTTGTGAGCCCTTGAGGTTGGTCTTTTGGGGACTGGGGCCAGGGGGGTCGGGTCACACTGGTGTGCTCAGGGATGACTCCTACTGGAGCTGGGGGGGTCATAGGGGCTGTTTGGGATCAGATCAAGGCCTTGAGCTTGATCCCGGGTACTGCACGACCATCTGCATGGTATGGTCTTGAGTGTGGAGCTGTCAGACCTGCACCACAGGGCCCAGCACCCCTGAGAGTGGCCCCCAAGTCCCCCAGCATTATTAGGGGTGGCCCCTGAAAAAAAAAAAACACCGAACACAGAAAATACTACTGGGGCCAGAGTGAAGGTCGATCCCAGTTCAACCACATGGTCGCTCTGAGCACTGCTGGGGGTACCAGTGATCTCAGGACTGCATCCTTGGGCCCCAGCATTCAGTGGTCAGGCCCAGTTGGCTGAGAATCCCTGGGCAGAGTCCCTAGACTTCCCTGAACACAGGCAGACATCCCCACTCCTTGTCCCCAGCCGATAAAGCAAACCCAACAAGGGTAACTTTGCAAACTGAACATACACCGTTGTGAAATGGATGTAGCTGAGCCGACCTCAGAGGGCGGCAGTGGAGGTGTCTCAGGACCCAGCCATTTCCACACTCAGATGCTTTCTCCCATCCCAGTGGGATTCTCTATTCTGCACAACAGGTGCAGGAGAAAGCACAAGCAAGGCATGAGTGGTTTACAGGTCTCAGTGGTCAGATGGGAGCTTGCGTGGGATTTTTGGTCCATATCCCACCAGCATCTCACACTGCCCAAGTCTGATGCTCTTGAGCCCCTGGGTTCCAGCACGGAGGCGAGCACACAGCCCTTGGCTATGACCCCAACACAGGCCCGAATGCCCACGACAGGGAAGGGGCCTGCATGCTCTTTCCTGCCCCGGACCATGCCACACCTCAGGGAAGGCGCTGCTGAGAGCACCCTGCTGGGCGACTAAGTATTGGCACTGCTTACGCTGCCCCACCAGGAGCTGTGCCCTGACTTGCTCACCCAGCAGGCTGGGCCGGCGCTCCCATTATCTCTGTAGGGAGAGAATGGGGGGAACTCTGCCTGTGAGGATCACGGCCCACTGGGCAACACTAGTCCCATTTTGCCCACGTTGGCTGCCTACCTCGTGCATTGCTCCACTGTGGAGGCGGATGAACTGGCCGATCAGCGCCAGGAACTGCTCCGTGTATCGGGAATGAAACTGCTTCAGCAGGGTGAGCAGGCCCAGCACGAGGGGAGGCCAGTCCACGGGGTCGGCAGGCTTGCGGCAGACCATTCCTGCAAGAACGCAAACCACAAGTACCAAGTGAAGCGCAGGCATCTGGGAGTGAACCATAGACAGTGTTCTGGAGAGTTAGGAGAGACCCATGCCTATTGGGAGGGAAATAAAGGCTGTGGACATCTGGAATTAAGAGCTGGGCTGGTGGCGGCCTCTAGTGGTCAAAGGAGTCAACGCAATAAAGTGGTCTGGTGCTCCATTCAGCAGCACATATACTAAAATCGAAATGATACAGAGATTAGAAAGGCCCCTGCACAAGATGACACACAAATTTGTGAAGGGTTCCATATATTAAAAAAAAAAGTAAAATGGTCTGGTCTTGCCTATAATTGACTTCTGTTAAGGACATATCCTAGAATAGTCTCTTAATAAAAACCATTAGAATGCTGTCTATGGTTGGGGCCACAGAGAAAGTACACTGGGCAGGCACTTCTCTTGTACATGACTGGCCCGGGTTCAATCCCATATGGTCCCCAGAGTACTGCCAGGAGTAATTCCTGAGTGCAGAGCCAGGAGTGGCCCCTGAACATTTCTGGGTGTGGGTTCTCTGCCTGGTCAAAACCATTTTTTTTGGTTCAGGGCTAAGGAGATAGTACATGGGTTAAGGTGGTTGCCTTGCATGCGGCAAGCGCTGTTTCATCACTGGCACCATATATGGCCCTTGAGTGCAGAGCCAGGAGTAAGCCCTGAGCAGTGCTGGATACAGCGAAAAAAATAAAAAAAAATCCAATTTTTTGGTTAAAATATGTTAAACATACCTTCAATGAATACTATACAAGAAAAGAATATGTATAGCCACACAGGACAAAAGGAAATCTTGACCTCTCCTTGTCACTGCACACAAAAATTGCAAAAATCCATTTGAGATGGTGATCACAGACAGTGATATAAAAGACAGACCTAGCAGAGCTTCCAGGACAATAACACAGGGCACTCGCTTTAAGAACACAGCCCAGAGATGCTTTCCTCTAAGTCCAGCTTAGACCAGTATCATCCTTGAGAACAACGGCCACACAGGGGCTGTTACGATAGTACAGCAGGCAGGCGTTTGCCTTGCTTGTGGCTGACCTGGGTTGGATTCCCGGCATCCCATATGGCCCCAAGCAATGCCAGGAGTAATTCCTGAGTGCAGAGCCAGGAGTAACCCCTGAGCATTGCTGGGTGTGAGCCAAAAAAGCAAAAAAAAAAAAAAAAAAAAAAAAGATCTAGGCGATGCGTCCCCTCATGAGTTCTATAACTGAGGCATTAGACAACTTGATATGCAATGCCACGTTTACTTTACCTTCATGTGCAATGAAAGGATTATTAAAAAAAAAAGTCAATCCAGTCAACACATAACGAAAACAAACCATCCTATGTATGAATCATCTTTATAACTCACCATTATAAAGAAACAACATTCTTATTTAGTGACAGCACAGGACGAACAGAGAACAGGCATATGAAGTCAATTGTGGGGCAGGTCTTTACAGTTCTTTTTGGCGGGGGCAGTTGCGCTATATCTAATAGTGCTCAGAAGTCACTCTTGGCTCTGTAATCAGAGGTCATTCTGGGTGGTACTTGGGGGACCATATGTGGTACCAGGGATCACACCATGTGCCAGGGCTATAACTCCTGTACTATCTCTCTGGCCTTTTAAACTGGTTTTGGAGCCAGAGAGGCGATTGTAGGGATTAGGGCACATTGCTGGCATCCCCTGGCCCTGGAGTCCCTGAGCATCACTAGGATGAGCTGGTGGCCCCCCAACACTTCAGGGCCAAATCACTGAACTCTTGGTTTGATTGGCAAGGACCATCAGGAGGGGCCCCTGAACACTGAATGGAAGACTGAGCATTAATTGAGCACTTACTTTGTGCCCACTGTCATAGTAGGTCTTCAAAAAAAATCCACTAGGCTAGAGGAATTAAAAACTTGACCAAATATGGAAATGGTGGTTAAAATATATGTGGTTCTTTTTACCGAAATATTCTTAACATACTTTTGCTACTGTTTGTTTTTGGGCCACAATGAGTGGTGCTCAGGGCTTACTCCTGGCTCTGCACTCAGCAATCACTCCTGGAGGTACTGAGAGACCGTCAGGAATGTCAGGGATCAAACCTGGGTCGAATGTGTAAGGCAAGTACCCAACCTACTGTGCTATTGCTCCAACTTTTCCTTGTTATTTTATTATATCCCCCCAGTTCTTATCTTAAAATTTTTTTTAATTCTTCTAAACTAAAAAAACAAAACAAAACACACCTGCACTATTTTGATATAAGATTTGGAGATATAGGAAGCCTAGGGCATACTTATTAGAACACTGATTACAAAGATGTTCAAAATAAAGTGATCAACAGGGCCGGAGCGATAGCCCAGTGGGTAGGGCATTTGCCTTGCACGCAGCCCGCCTGTGCAGGCCTGGGTTTGATCCCCGGCATCCCATATGGTCCCCCGAGCACCGCCAGGAGTAATTCCTGAGTGCAGAGCCAGGAGTAGCCCCTGAGCATTGCCAGGTGTGACCAAAAAAAAAAAATAATAAAGTGATCAACAGTAACAAGAGAAACAGGATTCTGTTTCTGGAACAGGATAAATACATTGACAGACTTTGGTATCAACTGATTGCACCATTCATTTCCCCAAGAAATTCTACCTTCGAGTACCAATGTCCTGGATTAACTGTCTCCTCGACACCATTTTTCTTCCTATGATGGTTCCAGATACACAGTTAGCACCTGACACTAGTTGAAAGAGTAGGACATGAGAAAAGGAACTTCCTTACTGCCACCACTGGCTACTGAACACTAAAGAAGAGAAGCAAAGGTCCCACTGATTTACAGCTCAGATAATCAGCTGTTAGAAATGACAGGCCATCACAGACCTGGTTGGTACTAAACCTATAGCCTTCATTTCACAAAGAAGTATCGTATTTCAGACGCATATACACAAACATTCATGTAAGTAAAAGACATAAAGATTTTTTGTGAGACACAGTGTTGTCCACAAAGAGCTGTCTTTGCTTGTAGCCGTTGTTACTGCCTTTATTATAAAGAATAAATAAATGTCATACACTACCTAAATTTTTGTTGTACTGAAGTTTTGGCAACTGGGCAATCAAAAAGAGGAAGTTGACCACAGGGAAATAGGGCAAGCGCTTTGTGGTTATGTATATCTGGAAAGAGAAAGATAAGGAAGACATGTGGTTACCAAGACTGGACAAGAACATAGGAAATTTTCCAGTGGAAAGCTTCTGTTTGTCTCAATTTGCTCTCCAGACGACCTCAACCTCAACAGGTTAACCTCAACAAGTTAATATATTATTATATATTTTAATATATATGTTAATATATATTCTGTTAATATATTACCATTGGCTGCAAGTCCACCACAAATGCCTACAAAATAGTGCTTTAGGGAAGGGAAGACTTTTGCTCAGAGATCAGAACGAAGGCAGCTGATTATGCAGGCAAGTGAGACAGCAGACATGGCAAACACAGGGAAACAAGTGGGGGAAGGGGAGAGGGGAGGGAGGGCGGAGAAAGAGGCAGAATGGAAGGCGGAAGAGCAACACAACAGTGCAGAGGAACATTAAGCAGCAAACAGGTGTCTGCTCTGCCCTGCGCAGGGCCATATGGGTCTCCCCTCCGTCTCCGTGGCCAGCCCGTAGTTCTCTGCTCCCTGATGATGTCCCGGCAGTGAGGCGGGTGGAGGGACATTCTGTCTGGGAGCACTGCACCTGCTCAGGCTCCCTGGCTCCATGACTGTGAATGACGAGGCAGCCCTGGGGAAGCTACCGCGTCTCAGGCTCCTCCCAACAATGGCACGTGTCAGTGCTGCGCAGATAGTGAGATCACTATGCTCACTCTGGCGTCCCACAGTACCACAGTACTTGGCATGGACTGGGTGCTCCTGTCCTGGGGCTGCTGTTTAGGTTCACCAACTCTTCTTGATTTTATTTTTTGAAAGGGGCCACACCCCTAGTGGAGCTGGGAGAGAGGGAAGGGGCGAGCGATCACACAGAAGTCAGGTCCATGGGAGGCAACTCTCTACCAACTGAGTCATCCCTGGCCCACAGTTCATCATCTTTTATCCCCATAATCCAGTTTCACATTCCCTAGATTTGTTTTTTTTTTTTTTTTAGGTCACACTAGGCAATGCTCAGGGGTTTCTCCTGGCTCTGCACTCAGGAATTACTCCTGGCGGTGCTCGGGGGACCATATGGGATGCCGGGAATCGAACCCGGGCTGGCACAGGCCGGCCGCATGCAAGGCAAACGCCCTACCTGCTGGGCTATTGCTCCGGCCCACATTCTCTAGATTTTAGGAAGGGTATAATATAGGGCTGAAGGTGATATCCTGTGATCCACTATTTCTGCGCCGACATGAATACTCGCAGGCTCAACACCACATGAGGTCTGGCACCAAATGATAAAAAAAAAAAAAACATACAAACAAAAAAGCCGACAGTTCGGAGCCTTTTGGTGATCAGAAGTATGGCAAAGAGCTGGCAGCCCCAGGTAAGGTTTGGATCTCGTCTGCCATGGAGGGAAGCATCACTGGCTCCAGGAGGCTTAGTGCTGCCACGTCACCGCAGCTCAAACATCAGACCCCAGAGAACAGAGGCCCCTCCCGTACACAGCACTTTGCGCTCACGGGGACGCAGGGCAGCCTCTGAGCCCTCGCTCCTGAGTCCGGGCGTGGAAGGTGGGACCATTTTCATCCGACACATGGGGACATCAGTCCAGGGCGGGGTGGGTACAGGCTCTCCGATTCTGGCACCTCCCTGCCTCCCCCACGCCACCCTGCCCGTGACCCGGCCACCTTATTCAGAGGGTTGTGAATGCCGGCTGCCTCCAGGTAGGCTGTGATCTCATACAGGAGCGTGTTATCTTCTTTGGGGTAAGGGAGGGAAGGATCCTGGTAGTGGGCTTCAATATCGGCTAGGAGAGCCCTAAAAGAGAAGGAGGCGGTGGGGGGTGGAGAAAGCACAAGAGAGATGAGCGTCAGAGACACAGAGAACACTCAGCAGCCGGCACGGGCTGGGCGGACTCAGGGTGCTGCAGCTTATCTGGAGAGCCCGATCCTCCAACACTCCCCTTGGGGTGGCACCAAGCGGTAAAGCCATGTGAGAAGTGCTTCGTCTCTGGGGAGAGGCCGTGTGGAGGGCTTTCCCAATGGAAAATGGTTCCAACACCTACTGTGTCTAAAAAGTAACAGAGCGACTGAGCCATGGGGATCACAGCCCGCTGATGAGGGGGAGGAGCCCAGAATCCACAGCCAGCACCCGGCAGTTAATGTGCTGCCAAGGCTCTGTGGCGACTGACTCGCTCTGCTGAGTGACTCAGGGCTTGGGGACAGCCGGTGTGGATCCAGAAATAGCCGCTTTCTCAACTGGGAAAGCTCCGTGTCTGGGGGTACGTGAAGTCATCAACAAGGCACTGACTCAATGATGAACGGAGGAGAGTGGGATGCCTTGGAGACAGAGAGAAGTCAGGGGCGGTGCAGAGGAGAGAGGCAGAGCGAGAGAGAGTGAGAGAGAAAGAGTGAGAGAGAGAGACGAGAGAGAGAGGAGAGAGAGAGAGAGAGAGAGAGAGAGAGAGAGAGAGAGAGAGAGAGAGAGAGAGAGAGAGAGAGAGAGAGGAGAAACTAAGACACCAACCCGTGGCCCGGCCCACAGATGGTCACTGCAAATGCCGTCACTTACTTATTGAGATTCTCCAGGGCAGCGGCCAGATGTTTGGAGTCAAACCGACAAGAGTAATTCAACTCATTCGCAATCTGCTGTCTTAGAATCTGCATCTGGCCAACCTGAGAACAAGCGAGTGAAGGCACAGGTTGGAACAACAAGCACACGCAAAGGTGAGGGTCGGGGCAAGCATGCCGCGACACCTTTTTTTCACTTTTTTAAAATGCTGACAACACTCAAGGTGAGTATCTAAGGATGCCTTTGTCTTCTGCAACCAGCACAGGGTGTTTTCAAGGGGAGGGGGCATCTGGTCGACTAGTCTATGCCAAAATAGGGTCCCCAAAGTTGAATATTTTGCAAAGTGATCCACAAGGGAGATGATCTTTGCAATAAACTCTCCACATGCAGCTGCTAGGAGAAGTCCCAGGTCTCTTACTTGTCATAACCTGAACTTTCAGGACACTACTTTCTGCTAATACTCTATCTTAACTAAAAGGTTTTGTTTTTTTTTGGGGAGGGGGTTTGGCTAGTGCCTTTGGAGTCATAACTGGTCATACTTTACCAAGCTGACACCTGGTGGTGGTTGGGGCCCATATGGGGTGCAGGGATTGAATCCAGATCAGCAGCAGGCCACAGAAAAGCTAGCGCTTTTCCTGCTGGACAATTCCGACCCCTCTAAAACTCGGTGAACTACCTCTGTCCACTCACAAAAGATTACAGACGGAATCAAGTGGGTTACAAAATAATGTATGAAAATCTACAAAAGGTGTTTCTGACAATGATAGCCGTTACTCCAAGGTTTTTTCCAATGTCTACTCCAATGTCTTGATTTTAGGCCACTCCTGGCGATCATCAGGGGTTACTCCTGGCTCTGCAGTCAAGAATCACTCCTGGGGTACTTGGGGACCATATGAGAAACCCCTGTCGGAGTGCGTGCCAGGCAGAAGCCTACCCGCTATTCTATCTTCCTGGCCCCAATTCCAGGAGTTCTTAGCTTGATTTTTCTACTCTGAACCCCTATGGGAGTCTGGAGAAGTCTAGAGACCCTGCAGCAGGCTGGTGTCCTGTTGCAAAGTTCCATGCAAGCCAAACCATGGAAGCCAATCACGAGGAACTGTGATTCTCAAACTGGCTAAGGAATAGGCCTGTGATCCAGAGTTAGTCGACAGGGTGAGCCGTTAATAATCCCTGAGCCGTAGGAGTGTTTGGGATGACTCTCAGGTGACAGAGAGATCAGTTTAATCTGTCAGTACTCTAAAGGCAAGATGGCACCTTTTTTTTTTTTGTTCTGCTAAATTTCCTCCTCTCCTCCCTTCCCCTCCTCTCCTTTCCTTTCCAAAAATCCTAGAAAATCTAGTTCTAAAAGGTTAGCAAGACAGACAGAAACCAACAGGTGGGAAGAATGCTTTAAGATCCCTTTAGAGAATTATACAACTCCCAGGGACTGGAGTGATAGTACAGTGGATAGGGTGTGTGTGTGCCTTGTGTGCGGCTGACCTGGGTTTGGTCCCTGGCACTATGGTCCCCCGAGAACTGCCAGGAATAATTCCTGAATGCAGAGCCAGGTGTAACCCTTGAGTACTGCCAAGTGTGGCCCAAAAACAAAACAAAAACAAAAAACAAACAAACAAACAACAAAACCAACCCTAAATTAAAACAAAAACAAAAACCACCAGAATTATACATCTCTAGCTGGTCCATTTCATTCTTTGCTTCACTCCAGAGATTTTACATTAAGAATTCTTTTGAAAAAGCCAATTTAGAAATGGAAACAGAGGCAAAGCAGTGTAACTAGCCTGTTCTTATTTAAAGCCGACTGAATCTTGGTGAAAACATCCCATTTTTGGTGCTCTCTGGAGCACCCGAGCCAGGGAGAAGATAAGCTTGTTCTCCCTATTGGTTGGAGAGACTTCTGCACCATCACATCCTGTGTGTTCCCCAGAGGTGCATGGATCAACACGGCAGCAACAAGCCACAAATGGCTCTTGATGCAACCAACGCTTGGACCACGTGTATGGTTATAAGGTGGAGTTTCTCATAAGCACCAAAACTGGTAATGACAAATACAACACAGCACTATGAACACATTTTCTCTCTCTCTCTTTTTTTTTTTTTTTGCTTTTTGGGCCACACCCGGCGACGCTCAGGGTTTACTCCTGGCTCTGCACTCAGGAATCACTCCTGGCGGTGCTCAGGGGACCATATGGGATGCCGGAGATCGAACCCAGGCCGGCACAGGCAGGCTGCGTGCAAGGCAAACGCCCTACCCGCTGGGCTATTGCTCTGGCCCCCATTTTCTCTTTTTATAATTTTCTTAATAATAATTCATTTGTGGGACCGGAGCGATAGTCCAGAGGGTAGGGCGTCTGCCTTGCATGCGGCTGGCCCATGCTGACCCAGGTTCAATCCCCGGCATCCCATATGGTCCCCTGAGCACCGCCATGAGTAATCCCTGAGTGCAGAGCCAGGAGAAACCCCTGAGCATTGCCGGGTGTTACCCAAAAAAGAAAAAATAATTCATTTGCTCCAGATTTACTATGAAGATATGATACAGCTGAGAAGTAACTCAGCTGTAGAGCATTTGCCTTATCTATGCGAGATGCTAGTCAATCCCTGGCATCACAAAAAATAAATAAAATACATCTATTACATATAAAATACATGATGACCAACTGTTCGTTGTTGTTAAGGCTTCCTATCAGCAGCAGGAAACTGGTCACTAAACGTGGAGCTTTGGCCCTCACCTCACTGTGGCCACCACGTAGGCTCATCTGCTGGCTTTTTCCCAGAGATGTATTAAATAAATCTTGAAAGAGATTAACTAGCCACCAAAATTTCTTGGATACCCATTGCTGGGTCAGACACCTGGGGCTATCTCAGGAGGGGATGGGCCAGCTCCCACCCTACCAAAGCCCCTGGCAGCTGCTCCCAGACCCCAAAGTCTCCACCATGCCTCCGGTCAGAGTACCCAGTTAAGCATCTGTAAACTCTAAACACTGGCATCCCAGCAGTATGCAATGGAGAAGTTAACCAATCTTGACCAATAAAACATTAGCTAGCATAAAAAGGTTAACTTGCAGCAGGAGCCTAGGAAACCCTCAGCTAAAGACTTAACGTCCCCATGGTGAGATACAACAATTCTCACAAACACACTGACATGATGGGAACAGGCCGTGACTGTCTGTATGGGGAACACGAAGTTGGGAACCAGAGGATGAAGCTCTAACAAACTCGCAGGTGGCCTGGGTTACTTTATACTTAAAGGAGGTGGCAGAGGGGTCTGCACAGATGATTAGGGGCTCCTCTCCGTGATTCAGCTGAGCAAGCGTGAATGCAAGTGCGGCACTGCTGTCCCGGAGCTGCTGTGCTCGGGCTCACCAGGCTCGCCCTGGCAATGCTTAGGTTCCCTCCTCAGCCACACCTGCTTGTGCTGGAGTACACTGGATCACATGGTGGCTTTCTGAGGAGACAGTTCCTGTGTTATTCTGTGTCTCATAGCAACCAATGATGTTTTGTAACTGCCGCATGTCCAGTAAAGGCCTTCTGCATATCTTGGACAGTCAGAGGATGACAGAAGGAACCCGGGAGATACGACAGTCCCTGGGAGCTGAGGCGGCAAGAAAGCAGACAAGTGCATTCTAAGGTAACTTGGATTCCCGTTGTGCACACTGACTTCCTCATTCCACGTCCTTCCTGAATTCCACTGTTCAGAAGGTAATTTACATCCCAGAGAACCCAGCCTCCTAACACCACACAGACCAAGGGCTATGAGACACGTGCTCTCGCTCATAGCCCTTCTTTCTGAGATGAGGGGGCGCAGGCTGACTGACCAGTTCTTATGTGATCTGGCCATGCAAAGGTGGAGCAGTCTTGAGATAACAAGTCCTGCTTTCTGCATAAAACCAACTCTTGCCATAAGAAACACTTCCCAGAAAAACATATTTCAGAAAGAAAGCATTCATCAGGACAAGAAAACAATGGGCAATGAAAAGCCTAATCAAGAACAAGTCCCCAAAAGAGGAACGGATCAAGAAGTTGTGGTAGGGGGCCACCAGCCATAGCATGAAGAGCCTCACAAGCGGCTGGGGAAGCTGGAACTCGGCTCGCCCGGGCCCAGCTGACCATGGAGCCCCGGAAGGACAGATGGGTTTTGAGAGTGGGCCTATCACCTCTGGGGGGTCCCGGAAGCAGTCGGATGAGACTGCGCCCACCACACTAGCCACCACCTTCGCTGTCCGGACGGCTGGGATACTACCTCACAACCAGATTAACAGAGCAAAACCAGTTCGAGGCCCAGGTCGTGCGGCCGCTTGCGGCCATGCAGTCCATCAAAATAGTGGAAACAGTAATGTCCTTTAATCTACTGCATTCCACGATGTGCAGGAAAGTTTGGCAGGAGGGAGAGATAGAGAGGAGAGAGAAGACATACAGAACCCGCCAAGTAGTTGAGGTGTGGGAGGGGGAGGGAGATGGGGACATTGGTGATGGGAGATGGGTTTGGGTGGAGGGAAGGGTGTTGGAACACTGTAGAACCAAAACTCTACATGAGCATGTTTCAATTGTATGTCTAAAATGGTGTAATAAGATTTGGGGTAAATAAATAAATAAATAAATAAATAAATAAACAAACAAAAAAGAAGTTGTGGTATATATGGGGGCTGGAGTGATAGCACAGCGGGTAGGGCATTTGCCTTGCATGCGGCCAACCCAGGTTCGATCCCTGGCATCCCATATGGTTCCCTGAGCACTGCCAGGAGTAAGTCCTAAGAGCAGAACCAGGAGTAATCCCTGAGCATTGCCGGGTGTGACCCAAAAAGCAAAAATAAATAAATTTAAAAAAAAAGTTGTGGTATATATACACAAATGGAGTATTATGCAGCTTTAAGAAAAAAACAAAACCAGGCAATTAGCCATAACATGGGCGGGGCTAGAGGATGTCCTGCGGAGTGAAGGCTCAGCATGAAAGAGATGGATACAGGATTCTCTCTCATAGGTGGAATGTCAAGACACATTCAGGTAGCAATGGTCACCCAAAGGCAACACAGTGGGAGGGAGAGCTTATCCATTCAACTGAGCTCTGTGTGTGTGTGTGTGTGTGTGTGTGTGTGTGTGTGTGTGTGTGTGTGTGTGTGTGTGTAAAGTCAGACTGATGGAATGAGGCAGGATGAGACTTTTCAATCCGGAACACCAGTGCCAATGCAGAGAGCTGCCAAGGGAGGGGGCGTTGGAGGCGGGGGTGGGGAGTCCTTTGACTGCTTTATCTCTATCCTTGCTCCTAGAGGAAATATTCCTTGAGCAAAACCCACTTCTGGCCCCTCTGTCCCAAAGTACCCAGCCCGGTTAGATTAGCAGACAGGTAAATGTGTGCAGAAAGCTGCCCTCATTCTCCTAGTGATTGCTGGTTGGAGGCACTAAAAACCGAGGTGAAGCCGAGGGGCTCAGTCCACGAGGCCGCGAATCCTATAGCCCCATGCTTTTCTGCCTATTTTCTTAGTCCTGGACCCTCTGTTCACGGGGATGGTTTCTGGAAGGTGTAGGGGTAGGGTGAGGGAGGGCAGGGTTGTTGGGACCCTTGGGAGAGGGTGTGGGTGCTAGGGGTGTGGGGATGGGTGTCATGTTGGAATTACGTGCATGAAAACCCATTATTAATAGCATTGTAAACCATAGCATCGCGATCAATTAACCCCCATACACAAACCCAAAAGAACACGTACACAAACATACTCACACATAAAAATGTCCCAAAATGAAGATTCAGAACAGATGAATTTAGATATAATCATAACGTTATTTTTTGTTTTGATGACAAAAGAAAGAGGGAACTGCTTTGAGCAAGAAAGTTATAGGAAAACCATAATGAAAAAACAAAACCAAAACACTATTGGTCATCACCCTCTCTCTCATAAAGTACCTTCATGATGGCCTCGAGATAAGCCGTCCATATCTTCTGTGTTTTGGCAATCGCAGAAAGGTAAATTTTATTCGAGTTTGCTGAAAGAGTAAAACAGAACTTGTGCTTAGTTCGGCTCGTGTGCAGTCAGTTCTGCGGCAGGCTGGTTTCACAACACTGACCTACGATGCTTTTTAGGGGGCTGACGGCATTCATGAGGGTTTTCAAAGTATCCTGAATGGTTCTGTCTCTCAGAATGATTTTCTGAAACATACCAAGGAAATTCTAAAACGAGAAGATCAAACATGAAAAAGGTGAGTAAACTGAATCTGATGAATTAATACCCCCGTTCATTAACATCTTGCGTAGGGCACAAATTGGCCTAAAGCACACAAGGCCCAGAAGAGGATAACGGAGGGAGAGAAACCTCCAGCTTCTATTAGAAATGACCCTGCAGAGAGCTGGTGTCCGTGTTCCCAAGACAACATCCACAGAAACTGTCTAAACTATAAAGATAGAATGTGGGCCAGAGGATTCTAGTTTATTCTGTTTTCATCTGCACAACAGGAATTACTTGACCTATGGTGAAGCATAGGAAATCACGCAAGGAATGTGGAAAGACTGGCTCTTATTAGTCTCCAGGTAGCAACTAGGCCCACATGAACTAACTCCCTCTCTCCCTCTCTGTCTCTCTCCCTTTGTCTTCCTCCCAAGATCAGAGGAGTTTTGAGTGCCTTTCAGCAGCTTGGCTGGAGACTTTTTTTTCTTTTAAAAAAATTTTAGGCCACACCCAGCAGTGCCAGGGCTTATTCCTGGCTCTGCACGAAGGAATCTCTCTTAGCAGGACTCAGAAGGCAAGTGTGGTGCCGGTGTTCAAACCTACGTCTGCTGCGTGCAAAGCAAACCTTCCCTGCTGTCCTGCTGGCCCCACCGGCTCACCTGTAACTCCTTGACAATCATGAAGCACAGCAGCCTGTCCAGTCCATTCAGACCGAAAGTGCCCAGCGTGGTCTGGATTTCTGAAAAGAGGCGGCTGCTGGTCACTTCCTGATGAGTTTTCATATCATACCAAGTATTCAGTTGGTCAATGTGACATGTCACTCTAGAACAAAAACCAGACAAACTGAAAATGCCAAAGATTTCTGAACTCATTGGGAAAAGGTGTGGGACAAAACAGGATGTGGGGTGTCAGCCAGGAAGGATGGCGGTGACAAGGTTTATGTATAATGACCTCTTTATTGAGGCTCCACTCAATCCACAACACCCATGGCCAAACTCATTTCTGCTGGAAACTGTAATTTTAGTTTGTCAAGGTCCTTATGGTGCTGGGAGACTAAAGCAACTTTAATGTGGAGGCAGAACCAAGGAGCCACATCCTTGGACATTTAATTCAGGCTCAACCCAACTACTGATGAATGGGTGGACAGAGAGAAGGCGCAGCACTACCCTCTGGGTAATTCTGTCCATCCTTCCACTCTGAGCACGCACTCAGACACAGCATGGAGAGAAGAGAACCCGCTCTTCTATTCTCTTGGGGTCGGGATGGGGGTGTCATCCAGTACCACCTGCTTCCCTGGGCTCAAGGAAGAAAAGCGGGGTTGGAGCAATAGCACAGGGGTAGGGCATTTGCCTTGCACATGACTTCGGTTTGATCCCTGGCATCTCATATGGTCCCTGAGCACCTCCAGGGGTGATTCTTGATTACAGAGCCAGAAGTAACCCCTGTATACCACTGGGTATGTCCCCAAAAGCCCCCACACCCAAAAAAAAAGAAAGAAAAAAGGGCTCCGTGGCAATTACCGAGGGCCACATACAGACCACCACCATGTTGCTCAAAGGTGAACTTTATTCTGAGACTTCCCCTATGTGATCTGCACATAACTCATTCACTGGGCTGCAGCAATAGCACAGTGGTGAAGTCACTTCTCTTGCACGCAGCTAACCAGGTCTGATCCCTGGCATGCATGTTTCTCTGAGCACCACCAGGAGTGACCCCTGAGCACAGAGCAGCCAGGAGTAAGCCCTGAGCCCTGGAGGGACGGACCTACCACTACCGCCGCCATAACGGATTCACCGTGGGGGAGGCTGCCTGCAGCAGGGTCAGCAGGTGCTGGAACCAGAGGGTGCCGGGTCGACCATTTTTCAAAAATCTGGGATCTTGGTGAATGACTTTGCTTTTCTGTGCCTCAGTGACTTCACCACTAACATGGGAAAAAGAAGTGCCTCCTGCCAGTGCATAACGCTGCCCGGGCTCATGAAGGGTGTGTGCAGGGCACTGAGGAGAGAGCACAAGCTGAGTTCTTGATAAATGCTACTTCTTCTGAGTGAAAGACCTTGGGTCTGGGGTGAGAAAACAAGATGATCATCAAAGGTCAGGAGATGGGTTGGCAAGGGCAGACCCAAGGATAAGGATGGCCCGGGAAGGAGAGGCCAGTTGGATGCCAGGTGCCCAATTTGTAATAAAGGCTTTACCCTGTTGGGGATTCACAGGTCAGGTAAGAACACTCGTGGGAGGGCAACAGGAAAAAAGGCTTTCGGCTCACTGCAATCTGCTTCTTTGGTCTGGAGTGCCGTCAGTCATGCTGAGGAAGACACACTCTCAACAACAACAAAAACTGAATTTAACACTGGCGCTGGTGCTGCAACTTGTGTTTCTCATCATCTGCCAGCTCCGCTCATACTGTACCATTTTGTTCAACAGCACGGAACCGGAGTGTAACAGGAAGGTCAGGCAGCAATAACCATTTCTTTGGGCACAGTCTATGAAATGGCACCCCCACTGCGAGCCACTGGTGGTATGTACCATCTGTGTCAACATGTTAGATTCAATTTTTTAATGACCCCCCACTAGGAAGGTTCACTAGAACTGTGCAGGAGTGAGGCTATACCCAGAGTACAAGCTTCAAAACATGCTGAGTGACCTTCGTCCAGGGGGTTGAGAGCCAGTGGAACTCAGAGACACCTACTTTGGGTCCGTGATCCTGAGGATTTCTCGGCAGAGTCGGCCAATAAACGTCACAGACTCATCCACGGGGGTAAATTTTGGTATTGGAATATGAGTGGACTGGTATATACTTTGCCAGTCTTGAATCTGGAAAACAGTATGAGAAATATTTAGGCCACCAATGATAAGGGATATTAGGTTGTCGTTTCCCCACAAAATCATACAAAGATGATACTGCAGAAAGCATGACAATAAATGCTCCTTGGCTTTGAAGAGTAAAAGTGCATTAATAACCCTTCCAGAATGCTTAAGTAGAACACTGGTAGATAAGAAAACACTTCCATAAAAGTGAAGTGTTTGGGGCTGGAGCGATAGCACAGTGGGTAAGGAAGGCGTTTGCCTTGCACGCGCCAACTTGGGTTCAATCCCGGCATCCCATATGGTCCCGAGTACCGCCAGGAGTAATTCCTGAGTAAAGAGCCAGGAGTAACCCCTGAGCATTGCCAGGTGTGACCCAAAAAAAAGCAAAAAAAAAAAAAAAGTGAAGTGTTTGACAAGTGAGAGACACTGGAACTTCTGGCTTTGTTTCTAGATCAGTTGATTCTACGTAATATAAAAATCCAAGATATCAGAAGGCTAGAAGACATTTAATCTTTCAAAATTGTGGCCTGAGACAGATTCTTAAATTAAAAACCCACTGTGTATTTTTGTTAACGAGTGACTAGAATCAAACTTCTTACTCTGATTTATTTACTTTGGGTCACACCCGGTGATGCTCAGGGGTTACTCCTGGTTCTGCACTCAGGAACTACTCCTGGTGGTGCTTAGTGGACCAAACGGGATGCTGGGGATTGAGCCCTGATCAGTTGCATGCAAGGCAAATGGCCTTCCTGCTGTACTATGGCTCCGGCCTCAAACATCTTATTCTCAGCACTTAAGAATTTGGTGTTTGGGGGGCTGGAGAAACAGTACAGTGGAGGACACTTGCACATTGTGGACCTGGGTTTGAATTCCGCATCCCAAAGAGTCCTCCGAGCACTGCCAGGAGTGATCTCTGAGCGCGAGCCAGGAGTAATCCTTTAGCAGTGCTGGCTGTGAGCTGCTGCATCCCTTGTTTCCTCCCCACGCCACCAAAAAAAAAAAAAAAAAAATCACAAACAAACCAACCAAACACGAATTTGTTACTTGGGAAGCCGGAGAGATAGCGGAGAGATAGCTGGAGAGATAGCGGAGGGTGAGGGTACATGTACTCCGGCTGGAGCGACAGTTACGGTGTCCCAAGCATCATTAGGGGTATCCTAGGCCTTCTGAGCACTGTATAGGAGTGCACACCTCCTCCCTAAGTTAAATTTGGTCTTGGGGCTAAGGAAAAAAGCAACAGTGGGATGAGGTCATGATCTGATTTCGGCATCACTGTCCCTGTGACCCTCTGAGCATTATCAAGTGGGGCCGAGCGGCCCCAAGTACCGCAGACACCGAGCCGTCAGACTACACTGCCGGCTTCATAACTCCGAGGCCCTGGAGTCCCCGTATCCCCCACTGGGTGTGACCCCCACTGCAAAAAAATACTAGATGCTCAAAAAAAATCCAAATAAAAACAACGGGAAAAGAGCCAGAGTAGATATTTCTTTAAAGGAGACTGGGCATGGCTAATAAGCACACACTTCACACTCACTGGGATGGATTGGACTCTTATTTATTTTCTGGAAGGTGGGGGGTTTGGACCATACTCAGCAGTGCTCAGGGGACCTTTGTGTGATGCTGGGGACTGAAGTGGGGTCAGCTGCATTAAGGCAAGAACCCTGTCCGCCATACTATCTTTCTGGCCCGTTGGCCTTTTTTAAAAAAAGGAAATAAACAAATAAAAAACAAACAAACAAACAAACAAACAAACAAATAAATAAATAAATCACTGTATCACTGTCTTCCTGTTCATCATCGACTTGCTCGAGCGGGCACCAGTAACATCTCCATATGTCCTATCTCATGCTAGTAGGCAGAAATAAGAAAGAAAGAAAGAAAGAAAGAAAGAAAGAAAGAAAGAAAGAAAGAAAGAAAGAAAGAAAGAAAGAAAGAAAGAGAGAGAGAGAGAGAAAGAAAGAAAGGAAAGAAAGGAAAGAAAGGAAGAAAGAAAGAAAGAAAGAAAGAAAGAAAGAAAGAGAGAGAGAAAGAAAAAGAAAGAAAGAAAAGAAGTAAAAAGCCATTCATGGGCAGTAAGCAGACGTCTACTCCCAGAGATGCCAGAGGAATGATGATTCCAGAATCTGCACTGGTGCACTTTCCTGACTCATCAACAACTGGATTTCTATCTCTCCCTCTTTGATCTCCGGCATCTTGGACAGAATTATTAAACGTGTCATCTCTTTAGGATTCAGTTTCTATCTGTAAAATGAACAATATGTTGGTGACAATGGGGAGAAGCTGGAACACTGACATGGTAAGTGTGTAACTTTCCTATGAATACTCTGTAGCGCATCAGTTAAGCTAGAATGGAATCGGCAACTCTCCTATTCCTATAAGCTGAAGCCCCACTGACGTTCTGTGTCTAATGAATCTGCTTCGGCTTGGTTATGACCAGGCCAGCAACGGCCAGTGAAGTGTGTGGCACCTCAGGGTGGCATGCTCCTGTGGGTAAGCACCCTCCTGACTTTTCTACGGCCCTATGTTATTCTAAACGTACTCCTCAGAGTCAATAACTATTTGTGTAAAATTTCTTGCTAGCACTTCTGTGGAGTTGGGACTATACTGAAAATGTCAGGAGTAAGAGAGTTAAGAATTGGAAAATTAATTCAGGTACCTTTGTTCTCAAGAAGTTATTACACTCTTGTTCCACATTATAATTTATAATACGAGAGACTTCTTCCTGCCAAATCTTCAGGCCGTAAATGTTGACATAGTCCTGTATGTATTCGAAAGACCGATGGAATCCATCCATGGCAGCTCCCAGCTCTTTCAACTTGGGCATCAATTCACTTGGCTGTGCACAACGGGAACATAAACTTATTAGAAAGGGGTGAATTATTCACTTACACTGATATTAGTCCTTAAGTGATAGCCCGTTAACAGTTTTGGAAGAAGCGATTTCACTTCCTACCTCAAGCAGGATGGGGTACTGATGTCAGAAATTGAGCTAATAGATTTCTCTCAAGAACATAGAAAACAAATGTTAATTTTTCTTATATCATTTGATAAAGATATTTAATTTAAAAACAAAGAACAATTTAAGAATTTTAAAATGAATTAACTGATGAGAAAAGATGAAAGATTTGTCATTATTTTTTTAGATCTCCAGAGAAAAATGATCATATTCTCCAGCAGATCAAGCAAAAACAATCAAGAGTTATTGCAGCTCCTATCTGCTGTAGGGTTGAATTCTTTTTTTTTTTTTTTTTTTTTGGGTCATACCTGGCAATGCTCAGGGGTTACTCCTGGTGGTGCTCAGGGGACCATATGGGATGCCGGGAGTTGAACCGGGTCGGCCGCATGCAAGGCAAAGGCCCACCTGCCGGACTATCGCTCCGGCCCCTAGGGTTGAATTTTTAACAAAGAAGTAACTCAGGGGGCCGGAGCAAAAGTCCAGGGGAGAAGAGCATTTGCCTTGCATGTGGCCAACCCGGGTTCGATTCCCGGCATCCCATATGGTCCCCTGAGCACAGCCAGGAGTAATTCCTGAGTGCAGAGCCAGGAGTAACCCCTGAGCATTGCTGGGTGTGACCCAAAAAGCAAAAAAAAAAAAAAAGTAACTCTGGGGCTGGAGAGACAGTACAGTGTGTAAGGCACTTGCCTTCCACAAAGCAGACCCAGGCTTCATCCCTGAAACCATGTATGGTTCCCTGAGCACTACCAGGTAGTGACACCAAAACAGCCACAAACGAAAATGTAACTCTGGAGGTTAGAAGATACTACAGCAGGTAGGATGCTTGTGGGTTTTTTCTTTTCAGGTCACACCCAGAGATGCTCAGGGGTTACTCCTGGCTCTGCTCTCAGAAATTACTCCCAGCAGTGCTCAGGGGGCCGTATAGGATGCTTGGGTTGGCTGCATGCAAAGCAAATGCCCTGCCCAGTATACTTTCACTCTGGTCCCAGGTGCTTGTTTTACATATAGAGAATCCTCAGCAATACATATGGCCCCCTGGGCACTGCTAGAGCAATTCCTGAGCACAGAACAGTAGCAAGCCCTGGGGCTGGAGTGATAGTTCAGGGGTAGGGTGTTTGCCTTGCATGTGGCTGGACCCAGGTTCGATCCCCAGCATCCCATATGGTCCACTGAGCACTGCCAGGAATAATTCCTGAGTGTACAGCCAGGAGTAACCCCTGAGTAATGCCAGGTGTGACCCAAAAAGCAAAAAACAAAACAAAACAGTAGTAAGCCCTGAACACTACCAGATGTGGCCCCTGAACCCAAAACCAAGGAAGAAAAGAGAAGTAACTTTGAATCCTAACATTAGTTCAAATTTTAAACTAAGGAATCAACAAAGAATTGGCTTAAAAGAGGATTTTTTTATAACCACAATAAATGATCAGAAACATCAACTGATCGTTCTGAACATGATGTGATGACTAGTCAACAAGACTGGAGGAGAGATCTCACTGCAGATGTCCCAGTGGCGTTCGTGGGTCTTTGTAGGCTGAGAAGAGGCATATTTATTGGTCATACCTTGGCTCGAGGGTTGAAGATCAATCCTTTATGAAGAGCAAAAGCAACACGTTTAACTAGCTCCTTCCTTATTCCATCCTCCAGCAGCTGTTTCGGATCCACCTAGGGGCAAAGAAATAAAAAGCCACTCCTAGGCAGCAAGCAGACATCTATTCCCAGAGATGCCAGAGGAATGATGATTCCAGAATCTGCACTGGTGCACTTTCCTGACTCATTTCTTTCAACAACTGGATTTCTCCCTCTCCCTCTTTGATCTCCGACAACTTGGACAGAATTATTAAACATGTCATCTCTTTAGGATTCAGTTTCTGTCTGTAAAATGAACGACATCTAAAAGATGTTGGGCACTTAAACACAAAAAAAGAGCGATGGTGGTCAGTACACAAAGTTTTTACATTGCTTCACTTTTAACCACAGCACTCAAAGTAAGAAGTGGCTTTTCTGAGCATCAGGAGGAAGCGGAATGAAGACCCGTGCCTGTAATCGGTGCCTGTTCCTTCCTCTGAGCATTCTCTCAGGGCATCTACACCCACACCCCCAAACCCGGGCTTTGGGTTGGGCCACACTTGAGATTTAACAATTCTCTTTTCTCCCAGCACTCTTGGAAGGCTGCTGGTAATTAGGGAGATGAAACGAGAAAGTCAATCTGCCAACCATAAGTTTATTTTGAGGGTTCTTTTCTTGCTAATGAGAAAGCTTTTGTTACCCTAAAAGAGACTCTACTATTAAATCCATAAAACATCAAATGTTTCGACACTCCTTTGAATTCCCTGAGACTTATTTTAATTTGGAAAGAAACATTCTTTTCAAAAGTCATGAAGAACACTGGGTGCCACCTGGGTTTGATTTAACTTGAACTTCCAGGAACACAATAAATGTAGCAAAACTACAAAAGTCAGAGAAGTATTTGAGCTACCTTGTGACTGTTTAATGGGAACAATTCAGGCTGTGGTGAAGGAATGGTCAGAGGTTTTGACATTTGTCCTCAAGAGACAAATCGTGAGGAAGAACTGGAGGAGAAAGACAAAGACTGAAAAAAGACTTAAGAGACAGAACGTTTTATTATTATTATTATTATTTTTGCTTTTTGGGTCACACCCGGCAATGCTCAGGGGTTACTCCTGGTTCTGCACTCAGGAATTACTCCTGGCAGTGCTCAGGGGACCATATGGGATGCCGGGGATCGAACCCGGGCCGGCATAGGCTGGCGCGTGCAAGGCAAACGCCTTACCCGCTGGGCTATGGCTCCGGCCCCTAGAACATTTCATTTTAATTGGCAAGCCTGGAGATTTAGTTTTGGATAATAAAACTTGATCAGGGCTGGGGTCACTGCTCAAAGGGCTGGTGCACACACTCTGTATGTGGGAACCCCAGGTTCTATCCCTGGAACAGCACTGCTGGGGTCCCCCCACGCACCAGTAATACGAAAACCCCAACTAAACCATAGAAAGACACTCCAAAACCAGCAAGGGGCAAAGTCAGAGGCTGGACAAAACCAGTGAGGAGCCAGCATGAGGCCAGTACACAAGTTACTGGGGACCCAAAGCTGCCTTCCTAAAGCTGTTAAATAAATAACTAACTTCATTAGTATCTGGTGGCTTGTACGGTAATTATCCATACAACCACTCAAAGACTCACAAAAAAAAAAAAAAAAAAAGACTCACTTAAGAGTAAGCCAGCCTCGTGGTAAGAAAATGAAGTAAAATGCAGAATTCTCTGTTGCAGTTCAATAGGAGCCAATGATCTAACCAGAGCAACAGAACCCGAAGCACAATAACTAGTGAGAAAAGCTGGAAACAGATTTTAACCATAATTGAGACGCATCAACATGCACATGCTAAAAATATGGTATGTTAGTTTTTATTGTATGAGGCCCTGGATTTGAGTCCTGGCACCCTTCTCTCCCCTCAGATAAGGTTACTTGATACTTAAGAATAGAAGTCAAGGGGCCGGAGTGATAGTCCAGCGAGTAGGGCGTTTGCCTTGCGCGGCCGGCTCATGCCGGCCCAGGTTCGATCCCTGGCATCCCATATGGTCCCCTGAGCACCGCCAGGAGTAATTCCCTAAGTGCAGAGCCAGGAGTAACCCCTGGGCATTGCCAGGTGTGACCCAAAAAGCAAAAAAAAAGAACAGAAGTCAAACATCTTGCTCCAGCAGTGACCATGGCCTGTGGAGAGAGGGGGGACCAATAGCTCAGCTCTCTGTAGTGGTCTACAGGGCACACAGACTAGAAAGGAAGGAAGGTTGGTGACGGGAGAATGAGAAAGAGATGGAGTGAGCAAATTAAGTACTTTGCCTAAGGGAATTTAACCATTTTCTTGTTATTACAGAAACCCAATAAGATGAATGCTTATGTTAATTTATTTTTAAAAAAACTTTTAAGATTAATTGAGGTACTATGATTTACAATACTAGTTAATGAAAATGAATTTTTCTTAAGACTCAGAGAACTCTTGAATGATAACACTCTCTTCCTTCATTACTAAATGAATACTAGGGGCTAGAGAGATAGGTCAGTGGGTAAGGAGCCAATTTACAAATCAATCCCCAGCACCACATATGGTCCCCTGATTGTCAGGGATTGTCAGGAGCGATCCCTGAGTGCAGATCCAGGAAGGAGCCCTGAGAACTGCAGGGTGTTGCCCCTAAGCCAAAAATAAATAAATGAAGATCAAAAGCTTGGTGCCAGTCAGGAATATGAGCACGTCACTTTCTAGTCCTCACAGTGTAAATTCCTCAGAAACCCAAACCCAAGGCTACAGAGATGAACATAAAACAGTTACCTTGATGATGCCGACCAAAGTTGTCTTCATCATTAAGATGCCTTCGGTAAAAATGGAAATAGCATGAGTAAGCTTGGCAACCTGTAACAGAGAAAAGGAGATGAATGAAACGCTTCTCATAAAAGTCTCATCACTTCTACGGTAAGCTAAAATAACTGGCCAATAGCTCTAGGACTGACTGAGAAAAATGAAGGAGGTTGCAGGGCCCGAGTAATAGGACAGTGGGCAGGGCACTTGCCGTGTACACAGCAACCCGGCTTGATTCCTGACATCTCACAGGGTCCCCCGAGCACGGCCAGGACTGATCCCTGTGTGCAGTCAGGAGGAAGACCTGAGCACCACCGGGTGTGGCCTCAGAACAAAACCAAATCTCAAAATAAATGAATATGCAGCCAGAGGTCACCAGGAATATATAAGCCTTGTTGGAAACCACAATCTGTGGTGTGACAGGAAGATCAAGCATATGACTTTGTCAGAGGACAGAAAATCCTTGTTTACCCTTTGACCTGCCATCTGTCCTTCTGTTTCCTACCTGTAACCAGAGGGAGAACTCAGGGAGACAGATGGGTCCTTCCAAGAGGAAGAGACTCCTAAAAGTTATTTCCCCTGGACCCTTCCCCATTCTTGTTCAAGCAACAGCAGGAGACACCGAGAAGGCAGACTAATGCTCTATTTTTTCGTTGGAAAAAATGGAAATCTTATGCTGGGAAACTGGAAATCCTGACAATTTTTTTAAGCAGGGGGAGAGGATTGACACAGGCGCTGGTTACCCCCTTCTCAATGTGTGCTTACTTTCTACCTTACATTCAGGGAGAAGGAAAAGCAGGGGGTGTTGAGAGGAACAATGAGCCAGTGAGGAGATAGGAAATCGGGCTGCCTGGGGATAGCCTGGTGGGAGAGCACGTCAGCAGCTCTGCCATTTGGGATCGCGCTGCTGCAACAAAGTGCACAATCTCTGGCTTTTATTTGATAAAAAAAAATGAAAATTGAGGTACTATGATTTGTAATACTAGTCACAATACTTCACTGTCTGTATCACTGTCTTCCCGTTCATCATCGATTTACTCGAGCGGGCACCAGTAACATCTCCATATGATCTGACTCATGCAAGTAGAGACCAAGGGCACCTGCTTGCTCCTGGAACATAAAGAGCCTCAACCATTCCATCAGGTCATAGGAATGAGGTCTATAATAAGTCACAATACTTATTAATTAAAATGATTTTTTCTTAGGAGTCAAGTGTGTGACCCCACAAAGCACCACAATTAAGTGTGAATGATCCAGGTCATGGCAAAGGCCAGGATGACAGAAACAAAGGGAAGGGGAAAAGCAAACACCAATGAAACAGAAAATCACCCCCAATATGGATCAAAATGGAAAGGGATAAAATAATTGACTGCAGAAAATGGTTTGAGCAACAGCAACTCCTTTGAGCTGCTGGTTTGGTGCACTGCGCAGGAAGTCCAATGTGCACAGTTAGTGCAGGCAAAGCCCAAGAGAAGGGCTGACTAACCAAAGGGGAGAGAAGGGCTCCCATTCTCTGGGAAGGGGCAGAGAGCGACCGAGTGGGCCTTCCCCTAAGAACAGCTGGGAGGCTGGGCTTAGATGACATCAGGATGACGTGATGGAGCATTCGGTGCATTCAATGGAATATGGCTTTCATGGGGTGTGAAAAAAAAACCAGGGGGCCGTAGTGATAGTACAGAGGGGAGGGGACCTGCCTGGCACTCAGCTGACCCGGGTTCAATCCCTGGCTTCCCATATGAGCACCACCAGGTATAATTCCTGAGCACAGAAGCAGGAGTAACCCCTAGGCATGGCCAAATGTGATCCAAAGAGCCAAACAAAGCAAAACAATCAGAATTAGTCCAGGATCCCTGGACCTGGAGGGTGCACAGACTTCTACATTCCCGCTTTCCGTCTTTCCATATTAGAGGGCACAAACCCAATGACACGTCACCTCATACCGCGGGCCGAGCTGGGCGTAGTCTCTCAGCTTGTCCTTGTCCAGGCGGGTTGGTACCTCGATTATGTCATGCGTCTGGAGCTTAATGATCTTTAGCAGAGAAGTAAACATGCTTTCTGGAATGATCTGCAGAACCTAGAGTGAAAGGGAAAGGAGGAAAAACAACTGAACATGGGTAATCAGAACTTTCCCCAAGGAAATGACATTCTTTGTAATCAAATTAAAAATAAGGCAACAAGGGGCCTGGAGCGATAGGCCAGTGGGCGGGGCACTTGTCTTGTACAAAGCTGACCAGTGTTCTGAATGCCAGCACCCCATACAGTCCCGAGTCCTACCAAAAGTGATCTCTGGGTGCAGAGCCACGGGTCAGCCAGCCCTGAGCACAGATGGGTGTGGTCTACAAAAACCAAACCCCTAAAACACACAGAAAAGAAAAAGGAAACTAGGGATGGAGGCGATAGTCCAGTGGGTAGGGCGTTTGCCCTGCATGTAGCCAACCCAGGTTCGATCCCCAGCATCCCATATGGTTCCCTGAGAATCGCCAGGAGTAATTCCTGAGTGCAGAGCCAGGAGTAACTCCTGAGCATTGCCAGGTGTGACCCAAAAAGCAAATAAAAAAAAAAAGGAAACAAACTCAGGTATATTTTGTACAAGAGCCAAGCACAACTTGCACATTGACACTGCAGTTGGAAAGACAAATGCCAGGAGCTTCAGGGCAGGAACACAGGCTGACAACATGCTTTGCATGCAAAAGAACCACACTTGGGTACAGTCTGGGCAATGCACAATCCCTGTGACACTTCTGAGTGTGATTCCTGTGCACAGAGCTATGAGTAGTTGCCCCAGACCACCACTGGGTGTGGGCAACACAAAACATAAAAATTAGAACAAAACAGTTCCACTCTGATGCGTTCCTTACCTTTCTCACGTAGGATACCAGTTCGCCAGAATAATATTGAGACACACTGAGAAGGTCGGGGCTATTCAGCTTGATTAATACGAAGAAGGGGGCAGGTCAAGGGCAGAGGCAAGCTAGGTGGAAAAAGCAGACAGTCTATTTTTCTCTCAGTTCTAAAAAGTCCTAGTAATCTCTCACCCCAGAAACAATAAAAGGAGACAAAAATTCCTGGGCTTTATGCCACAATCCTGGATTTCATCAGCATCACTGAATTTCTGACAATGGCATGATTTTCTTTCCTTTTTTTTTTTTTTGGTCTGGGATCAAACCCAGGGTCTCACATGTGGGAGCATGTGCTCGACTGCTGAGCCATATTCATGGCCTATAAACTCATGCTTATAAAAGGGGGCCAGCTCAAAGGTCTGATAATAAGCTGCTTTGTGCGGGAGGGCCCAGTTTGAGCCCCCTGGCACTGCATGGGTATGTAACTCCCAAACTGACAGACACAAATCATAAAATGACAGTCATGTGACTGCAGTGGTTCTTAAGTCGTGTTCCTGGGGCTGGCTGCAGGAGCATGTAGCACTCACTGTTGTTGGAGATGCTCGACCATGATTCTTGGCCCTGGCTCCAGAGTTACACACTGACCTGGTGCTACAAGCTGTGTTTGTTAAGCTACATCCAAGTGTGAGCTACGGGTGGTGCGAGCCCGTGTCACGTGTTTGATCAGAAACTGGCAATCTGTCCAGATTCCATCTGGCAGATGAGCTGCAAGCAGGATGGCCACAGGGCTCGGGAGCGAGCTGTCCCTCTTCGTGAGATCTGCATTGCTATATTCAGACCAATCTCTGTGGCAGGGCAGACTTCGGCCCCATGACCTGACACGCCTCTTGGAGAGAGAAAACATGTGGCAGCTAAACATGTGCCATCCGTGACAGAGCTCCATCTTCAATTAGGGACGTTGACAGGAAAGAAGGTGCACCCCAGAAATGACGGGTATGGGAGCTGGCAAAGGGCACTGAGCAAGTTACTTATTAACCAACATCTGACACTAACTTGACAGCAAGAACCACATATCTATCTTCTAGGATTCTCTAAGCTCTAGGGATCCCAGAAAAGCAAACTGTGAAAGATTTTTTTTTTTAAATGAGTATGTGGAAGGACTAATTCATGGCTAGAGAATAAGGGGTTACATTTTCAGCATAAAATGTCTAAGAAGTCTAAGAAGACTTTATTTTTTACTTTATTATTATTATTATTACTATTATTATTATTTTTTTGCTTTTTTGGGGTCACAACTGGTGATACTCAGGTAGTACTCCTGGATCTGCACTCAGGAACCATTTCTGGTGGTGCTCAGGGGACCATATGGGATGTCAGGGATCGAATCTAGGTTAGCAGCATGCAAGGCAAACTCTCTACCCTCTGGATTATCATTTTAGTCCCTAAGAATACTATAAAAAAATCTCTTTCTTGAGGTCAGAAAGATAGGAAAATGGGTTGAGTGCATGCTTTGCTTTTGCAAGAGGCCCAGGTCTGATCTCCTGTACCAGATCCAAGATTCCCCAGCACTGCTCGAAATGAGCCCAATAGAAAGCCAGCAATGACTGGGTCTGGTCAAAACAAATAAACAAATAAACATACAAACAAACCAATTTCTCTTTCTGTTTGTTTTTAGGCCACACCTGACAATGCTCAGGGATTATTTCTGGTTCAGCACTCAAGAATTACTCCTGGTGGTGCTCAGAGCACCATATGGGATGTTGGGGATCCAACTGGGGTTGGGCCTGTGCCTATCCACCATCCTCCAGACACAAGTCCATTTCTTTATTTCTAATTCTCCATAAGATACTCCAATTGATAGGATTAACCCAAGTGTTTGTCAATGAACTATTTTTTGTCATTCTGTTAAAAAATTCTTTTTTTATGAAAATTACTACAAGAATTTGTCATTGACTGAAATTACACTTTCTTGGAAAAAACCATTAACAACTTTCAACATATAAAACTCTAAATTATCTTAACTTTGAAAGAATAAAATCTTGGATGGAATCAACGAATGCGCTACAGTAAGCCCCGTCTTCACATCAACAGGCCCTTGCAGCCTGCAACTTCCAGTGCAACGATGCATAAAGAAAGCAGATCCTCTGGGGATAGAGAGGGAGCACAGTGGGAAGGATGCTTGCCTTGCACACAGCTCACCTGTGTTCGATCCCTGGCACCCCATAGGTTTCCCTAAGCACTGCTCAGAGTGGTCCCTGAGCACAGAGTCAGGAGTAAGCCCTGAGCATAGCCAGGTGTGGCCCTAAAACAAAAACAAAAAAGTAAGCAGATGGTCAAATAGTGTTGCTTGCTCTATGCTGCTTCAGGACTCTTTATGGCCTTCATCAATGCTGTAACAAAATCACGTTCAATCAAAGAACATGAGCCTGCTGGGCAATGCAGGCCCACTCTGTGCTCATCACTGAGATACGACCTCACTCTGCTCACCTTCAGGAACGTGGCTCGGAGTTTGGTGACCATGGATGGACTGGCTCGGATGCTCTCTTGCATGATAGAAGTGAAGCTGTGAAGAGAAATAAGCGGTAAGGACGCACTTCGCAGTGACCTTGCTCAGGAGTGGAGGGTGTCAGGTGGTCCATACTACCTGTCGATTAACTGCCAAGCAAAAGAAAGGTCTCCGACGATCTGCATCGTGATCAGCACCTCCTCTTTGATGTTAATGGTTCGGATCATTTGGTGGAGAAACTTGCGAGTATCAGCAAGAAACTGACAGACTTGCAGATTTGATTCCAACTGGTGGAATTCTTGGACCTGTTATGCAAATACATCTAATTTTTGAAATTCTGAAGGACCTCTATGTTGTTCGCTTTTCCCCTCAAGGGTGCTTCAAATGAAACACACTAGGTTACTGATAATTTCTTGGCAAAAATTTTATTTCAAACTATCACTGCAGAAAGTCTCCCACCAAAGAGAGAGAGGATCTCACCCGATCTGAGTCCTACCCAGAAGAAGGAGCAAAAGGCCAAAAGCCAAAAGCCAAAAGCCAAAAGCCAAAAGCCGCAGGGAGCCAAAAGCTGAAGGCTGAGGGAACCAAAAGGCAAAAGGTTCCAAAAAGTGACACATTGAGTTTTCTGTTTTGTTTTATTCTGGGTCCACATTTGGCAATGGTCGGGATTACACCTGGCTCTATACAGGAATTACCCCTGGAGATGCTCAGGATGATATGAAATGCTGGTGAATAAACCTGGGTTGGCTGCATGTAAGACAAACACCCTACCCATTATACTATCGCTCCAGCCAATGCACTGATTTCTGGGGTTGAAAATGTCCTACACTCTATAGCCTGTGCAAATCATAGTAAGTGAAGATTCCCAATTTTCATTTCATTGCCAATAAACATGAATTGAGAATTTTTCTCAAATCTAAAGAGCTGTAGACCAGGGGCTGGAGTATAGCAAATAGGCCACACTTGTTATGTGGCCAGTCCAGGTCGATCCCCGGCATCTCATTTGGTCCCCTGAGCACTGCCAGGAGTGACCCTGAATAAGGCCTGGTATGACCCAAAAAAGCAAAACAAACAAACAAACCCATAAAGAGTTGTAGGCTGCTACTAAACAAAGTCACATCACAACCGTGGTATGGTACTTTTACGTTATTAAGTTCTTCTGATATATGATTTCAAACAGAATGATTCCAGAATATTCTGAAATTATAATTCAAGGGGTCTCAGCTATATACTTAACAAGCAAATAATGGAAAAGCAAAAAAGCACTGAAGCTTTACAATGTTGATTTTTAGTTGTACTACAGAATAGAAAAGCGAGCCAAAATTGGAAATGGCACAGTGGGCAACTGTCCTGAAATAGCAAGGGAAGCGCTTGTATGCTCACAATGGAGGGTCATGCTATGCTGGCACTGAGAGTGACCAGTCTAAAGACCTTTCAAAAACAAGAAAAAGGACTACCAGAAATACTACCAACATATTGGGGTTGAAGCAATAGCACAATGGGTAGAAAGTTTGCCTTGCACGTGGCCGACCTGGGTTTGATCCCCGGCATCCCATATGGTCCCCTGAGCAAACCAGGAGTAATTTTGAGTGCAGAGCCAGGAGTAACTCCTGAGCATTGCCAGATGTGACCTCCCCCGCCACAGCAAAAAAACAAAACAAAACAAAACAAAACATTTTCATTACAGACCCACAAATAAACAGCTATACCAAAGAAAATTAGTTCTAACAGTAGCTATTACTCTGATACTTCTGCTTATTTTGTTTACTTTCAGGGGTATATATTAACTTATCTGCCTTTGCTTCTGATAAAATGCTCCTTTAAGGATATTTTCAGGAGCAGATGCTGGGTGTATCAAAAGGTCTAATGACTTAAGACCCAAGAGCCGATGTGTGAAAAGGCCTTGCCTTACCTCCTCTAAAGCCTGGATCAGCTGCACAGTTTTCCTGCCTGCAGCAGTGGAGTCGTCATGGTTTAAAGACAGTATCTGCTTTGAGATCTCTCTGAACCACGCTTGAAGATTTTCTAGATGTGATGGAAACAAGAAAGCAGCATTGAAATCCCAGAATTCGTAAAGCTACTTAACTTCCTGAATCTAACCACCATAACTACTCTGCACTCATCATCACGAGTACCTTCATGAGATGGCACAAGGGGGTCAGCATGAGCCCGGCATGCAGCCCATGCTGAAATTAATTGCATTATGGGCCCCTGTGGCCAGCCAGGGGTCAGTCTGGGTACAGAGCCAGAAATGGTCCCTAAGCACTGTGAGATGCAGGACAGTTTGTCTCATGGACAGACCTGAATGAAGCTGTGGGGCAGACAACGCGTGCCTGGGGCACCGAGAGGGTCCTGGAAAAAGTTCGAGGCGGAGTGGTAAGTAATGGGGAAGCCTGAGCGGTGCAGCAGCTGCAGACCTGCACCAACACACACCACCCGGCCTTCTCACAGCACAGGGGAGCAGGTATCGTGACCCTCAGGGCATCAGCCAAAGCCCTGTGCTCCGACTCCAACATCACAGTGCTCTGCGGCAGACGAGTCCTCTCCCATTTCCCTGATGAGGAAGCGGTGCCCAGAGGGACCACATCTCGCACGCAGGGTGCAGTTGCCAATGGGCAGAGCCAGGATTTTCACCCCGTGCCCATTTCAGAGGCTTTGTTCTTTTCACCTCCCCAGGTTGGCTTTTTTCTCATGTTTGTTGTTTATTCCCCTCTCCCAACTTATGATCTTATTTTATCCCTGGGAAGATTCACTTGAAAAACACCTTATAGAGCAGGTGGGATGGGAGAAAAAAATGAAAAGAAAAATGCCTCATAGAAAAATGCTGGAGAAATATAATTCAGGGGTTAAAGCACTTGCCTCGAACACTTGCCTTTACCAATAAGCTTTGCAGGAAGAAGGCCCAGGTAAGATTCTCAGTAGCTTAAGGCCCTTCCCTTACACACAGAGACACACACACACACAGACACACAGACACACACACACACACCTTGGAACAGCACCAAATGCCCTGGAGCAACACCCCCTCCCCTACACACACACACACACACACACACGCATCATCATCATCATCATCATCACCACCACCACCAGCATCTTCCTCCCAGCCCCCTTGGAGCAGCACCCAATACCACTGGGTTTGGCCCCCAAAACAAAATATAAATATAGGACTGAAAAACTCTGTTTCTCGCATCTGAGCAATCAGAGCAAAGATAGGCTCAAAGTTAAAAGCTGGAAAACAATGCTTCACTCAAACAACTCCTCCAAAAACTCTGGAGTGGCCATACTAGTATCCTACAACATAGACTTCAGGCTGAAAAAGGTCAGAAGGGACAGTGAAGGTTACTTCTTAATAATCAAGGGATATGTATATCAGGAAGAAATTATACTCCTAAACATATATGCGCAACGAGGGGCCAGCACTGTACCTAAAACAACTGCTAATAGACATCAAAGAAGACATTGACAGCAACACGATTGTAGATGGAGACTTCAACACTACTCTATCAACTCTTGATAGATCGATAAGACTGAAACTCACTAAGGAAATATTGGCCCTAAAGGAAGAAATGGAAGAAAAAAATGGCAGGGTACAAAATCAAAACCCAAAAGCTAATGGCTTTCCTATACGCAAATAACAAAAGAGAAGAAAGGGATATTAAAGAAAAGAAATGGCTATTAAAGAAACGATCCCATTCACAACTGCACCACAGAAAATCAAATACCTAGGAATCAGTTTGACTAAGAATATAAAGGGTCTCTACAAAGAAAACGACAACATGTTGCTTCAAGAAATAAAAGAGGACCTGAGGAAATGGAGATACATTCCCTGCTCATGGATTGGCAGAATGAACATGATCAAAATGGTAATACTCCCTAGAACTTTATACAGATTCAATGCAGTTCCTATAAGGATACCCATGAAATTCTTCAAAGAAATTGAGCAAGCACTCCTGAAATTTGTATGGAATAATAAACTCCCATGAAAAAAAAAAAACTCCCATGAATAGCTAAAGCAATCCTTGGGAAAAATAAGATGGGAGGCAACACTGTCCCCAACTTCAACTATACTACAAATCAGTCATAATTAAAACAGCATGGTATTGGTACAGCCTGCCCTGCAGACCTATGGAATAGAACTGAATATCCAAAAACACACGTACAAATATATGATCACTTAATCTTTGATAAAGGAGCAAAAATTATTAAGTGGAGCAAAGAAAGTCTCTTCAACAAATGGTGCTGGGAAAACTGGGCAGCTACGTGTAAAAAAATGAACTTAGACCTCCTCCTAATGCCATACACAAAAGTCAGATCAAAATGGATTAAAGATTTCAATGTCAGACATGAATTTATAAGGTACATCGAAGAAAACACAGGAAAAAAGTTCTATTACATCAAAGCTATAGGCATCTTCAAAGACAAAACACCACTGACAAAACAAATGGAAGCAAAGATAAACAAATGGGATTATATAAAACTGAAAAGCTTCTGCACCTCAAAAGAAACGGTGGCCAAGATACAGAGACAGCCCACACACTTGGAAAGAATATTCACCCAAAGTACATCTGATAAGGGTATATATATAATATATCAGGAACTGGTAGAACTTTCCAAGAAGAAAACAGCCAACCCCATCAAAAAATGGGGGAGAAGAAATGAACAGAACCTTCCAGAAAGAAGAAATTTGAATGGCCAAAAGGCATATGAAAAAGTGTTCATCACTAATCATAAGGGAGATGCAAATCAAAACAACTATGAGGTACCATCTCACACCACAGAGACTAGCACACATCCAAAAGCGCAAGAACAACCAGTGCTGGCATGAATGCGGGGACAAAGGGACTCTCATCCACTGCTGGTGGGAGTGCCGACTGTCCAGCCCTTTGGGAAAACAATATGGGCATTCCTCCGAAAACTAGATATTGAGCTTCCATTTGACCCAGCAATACAACTCCAGGGAATATACCCTGGAGACCCAAAAACACACAGAAGAAACACTATCTGCACTTCCATATTCATCGCAGCTCTATTCACAATAGCCTCACAATAGCCAGAATCTGGAAACAACCTAAATGCCAGAGAACAGAGAACTGGCTAAAGAATCTATGGTACATCTACACAATGGATTACTATGCAGCTGTCAGAAAAGATGAAGTCATGAAATTTACTTGCAAACGAATGGAGATGGAGACTATCATGCTGAGTGAAATTAGTCAGAAGGAAAAGAACAGATATAGAATGACTGCATTCATTAATAGGATATAAATAGATACCAGTGTTTTACTAATTGTGGGAAATGGTAACATCAGACTAGAACTCAGCACTGAATGTACACAAAGAGACTTACATGATAAACCCTAAATGTCTGTACAGCAAGCCACAATGTGTAAGATATGGGGGGAGAGGGAGAGAGAGAGAGAGAGAGAGAGAGAGAGAGAGAGAGAGAGAGAGAGAGAGAGAGAGAGAGACAGAGACAGAGAGACAGAGAGACAGAGAGACAGAGAGAAGAAGAAAAAAGTTCCTGCTAGAGGCAAGCTGGGAGGGGGGGGAGGGGAATGTGGGGACTCTGGTGGTGGGAATGGGGCACTCCTACTATGTAGTCTGGTGGTGCGGGAGACAAACTGGTTCTCACTCTGAGAGGAAACTGACTAGGATGAAGATCCCAACCTGAACTTCATCTCTTTATCTCTCACTTGAGAGCTAAGAAAGAAAACAAAGTCCAGAGGTAATACGCAGATTCCCAGAGGCTGCGGGAAGCTCAAGCCTTATGAGCAGTGACCCTGCACGCGGATGGTGCCAAGATGCTGGCATGGATCTGTGGGACTGAGCCAGTGCTGACGCTCTGCACACACCCAGGCTTGTCAGCACCCCCACACACCCTCACGTGCCAGCCATTACCGTTCTTCTCCACTCTGGTGAGAGGTTTCACTCCGGAAAAGACATCGGCGAGCTCAGTCATCCGCTCGGAGCCCTCCTTCTTGTAATACTCCCATTTGGTTTGTTTCTCTGAAAGCATGTGCTTGAACATCTGTGGCAGGGACAAGGGAGAATTACTCACCCAACGGGAAACAGTCTGGGCTGTTTACCAAGGACGCCTGAGGGAAGCCCAGCTGGTCTGGTGGCTTCAGGGCTGCACCCACGCAGTGCAAGAAGCCTGGGGACCATGTAGCATGGGACCAAACTGGGGGTCAGCAGCAGGCAAGGCAAGATACTCATTTTTTCTAAGATAATTTTTTAAGGTTTTTTGTTTTGTTTTTTCTTTTTGGGTCACACCTGGCAATGCTCAGGGGTTTCTCCTGGCTCTGCACTTAGGAATTGCTCCTGGTGGTGCTCGGGGGACCATATGGGATGCCGGGGATCGAACCTGGGCAGGCACAGGCGGCCGCGTGCAAGGCAAAAGCCCTACCCGCTGGGCTATTGCTCCGGCCCCAATTTTTAAGTATTTTTACCTCTTTGAGTATGAACTCGAATTGCGCGGTATCCAACAGCAACTGGAAGAGGATCTTGGGATTGTACCTAGAGTCTGTTAGAATCTGGTCCTTGATTTGGCCGAGGCGTTTGTTGTTTGGGTCACAGGCTAGGAACCAAAGGAGACAGTTTCCGATTTATTAAGTATGCAAAATTCTCTGCTGAGATGTAAGACGGATTCTTCTATGTTTTTAACTTTGTAATATATTGATGTGCCATCGATGTCTCACACCCACCTGGACGTGGTCCAATGAACACAGCTTTTGCAGTGCTGGTGTCAAGTTTTAAGCATTTTTAAAAAGCAAGCACAATATGTCAACACAGATATAATACACCTGTGCCATACTACAACTGAACTGTTAAAAATGACAACAGAGGGCCAGAGAGATAACACAGCGGTTAGGGCATTTGCAGGTTCAATTCCCAGCATCCCTTTTGGTCCCCCAAGTACCACCAGGAGTAATTCCTGAGTGCAGAGTCCGAGCAACCCCTGAGCATCACCAGGTGTGACTAAAAAAACCCCCTCAAAAATAAAATAACAAAAAAAATGACAAGAGAAACTGTGTACACCAAGACCAACAATATCAAAAGCATTGTAAACACGTCACCCTTAACTATAAGACATATTTTATACGATGCTAACAGACCTGTTACGGCATTCTTGCTAGACTGCTCAGTGAAAAGCAAGCTGCAAGCCATGGTTTCAATATTCTGGAAGCATCCTGAGGCTCATTTATTACTGATCCCCCAAACGGATGGGCAGAGCTTTCCAAAAAATGTTCCATCTTGAATGTGCCCGATATGTCCTTGCTGGGTCTGCCTTGGGTAGAGGGAGTGCTCTCTGCCCAGTGGGCATGGGCAGGAGGGTGGAAAAGAGTCAGGACAGCAGACCTGGGGTTGCTCTTCTCAGCTGGCCTTTGGCTGCATTTGGGGAGCTCCGCCATGGGTCACAATGGTCTGTGTGTCCCCAGTGGTTTGGGCTGACTGACTGCTTTCCTGGCAGGAACCTGGGGGTGTGGTCAGTCCCTGAGAAGACAGTGGGCTGAATTCCTGATGAGACCCCAGACGTGCTGCTCCATGCTGACAGGATGAACTCAGTGGTCCAGGGCCCTCCTGGGGACGGTGCTTGGTGTCCCTCAGAGTTGTCCCAGGGCCCTTTTCCCTCTGCTGATTTCTTCTTTCTTCCCTGGCTCTAAGAAGTCAGAGCCAGGAGTACAGCAATTCCTAAATCTTGGATCCTGGGTTGATCTGGAGTCCTCAAGCCAGGGAAGGGTCCACACCGAGTAATCCCCGTGGGTCCTCTGATTACACTGGACCCACTGGGATAATCCAGGAGAATTGCTTTTTCTTTTTTTTTCTTTTTTGGGTCACACCCGGCAATGCTCAGGGGTTTCTCCTGGCTCTGCACTCAGGAATCACTCCTGGCGGTGCTCAGGGGACCATATGGGATGCTGGGGCTCGAACCTGGTCCGGCATGGGCCGGCGCGTGCAAGGCAAACGCCCTACCTGTCCGGCTATCACTCCGGCCCCAAGAATTGCTTTCTTTTAAAGTCAGTTATTAACCTTAGTTCCTTCCTTGCCAGTTATTAACATTAGTTCCTCCCTGACCCCTGTTAGGCTCAGGGGCCCCAGGGCCACAGACACCTTTGGGAGGGTGGGGTGCAGCGGTACAAATTCTGCCAGATTTGGTTTCATTTTTAAATTTTTTTGTTTTGGGGCCACAGCCGGCAGTGCTCAGGGCTTACTCCTGGTGGGCTCAGAGGATCATATGGAATGCTGGGGTTCGAACTTGGCTGGCCACGTGCAAGCGCCTTACCCAATGGACTACTGATGCAGCACCCATCCTTCCTTCCCAACTGGGCAACTGTTCCCCTGAGCGTGAGAGGAAAACCCCCTCATAAGCCAACAGTACCTCACAGTACTTTACCAAGGGAAAGTTTGGGCTTTTGATCTGAGGAGCTGGCAGGAAAGAACTAACTCAAAAAGCCACTTGACTCTTCCACTAGGTCTCTTACCCTGCCTCACAAAGCAGCTGTCAACCGGGAAAGCCTCTGTGAGGCCCCCGCCCCACCCCTGGCACGTGTTACCGGAGTCTGCGGTGTGGAGCATCAGCCACCGGATGGCAACGTTGCAGTCTCGCAGGCAGTTGAGAAGCCTCGGGATGTTGTCCAGAACCATCTCCTCCCTCAAGCAGCCTTCTTTCAGGAACTGCTGCACTTGAGCGTGTACTCTTTCACTGACCGTCGCATATCTGCTGGCCTTGGGACAGGAAACAAAATACTTTCAATGACATTTTCTTGGCGTTCCTCACAAAGCAGTGCTCAGGGGGTGCCTGGGACCACTCGCGATGATACTCGGGCAGGTCGTGCAGGACAGTACAACTGTTCCGCTCAGCCACGCTTGGGGAACCTGGCCCAGCTTGAGGCCATGAGAGCAATGCCCAGTGGTGCTGAGGCAGCCAGGCAGATGCTGGGTCATCTAAACTTGGTGCCCTTACATGCCAGGCATGAGCTCAGGGCTATCTCCCTGGCCCCTTAAGTGTGTGACAAATGAAAAAGAAACAGAAATTAGTTAAAAAAATAACTGGTAGGAGTAACCCCTGCGCATTGCTGGGAGTGGCCCAAAAACACACATACAAAACCAAAAAAAAAGGCTTCTTGAGGGATAGGACAGGAAGGGGGCAACGTCTATGGTTGAGGGCGCATTCAACTGGGAGGAGGAGGTACTGAAAGGTGGTCAAGTGCGCGTCTGAAACCTACCAGCAACATTGCTGCAAACCACCGTGCCCAAACTGAAACACTAAAGAAGGAAAGCAAGAAAGAAAGGGGAAAGCACCTCTCACAGAAGCAGACTGTGAGATTGGGGATTGGGTGGTGGGCACTGGTCGAGGGAAGTGGTCCCTGGTGAAGAGATGGTATTGAAACACCCTATGCCTAAAGCCTGATCATAAACTGTAAATTCATGGGCCCATCACCTCTGGAGGGGGTCCCAGAAGCAGCCGGATGAGACTCGCCCACCACAATAGCCGCCATTTTCGCTGTCTGGATGCTGCAGCACATCAGAGCCCGCCTAGGAGAGATGCTGACCTCAAGACCAGATTAACAGAGTAGCCGAGTTCGAGCCCAGGTAGGCGGCTCCCAGAAGTGGAAGGCACCGGGAATTCATCAGATGGAGCTGGGGCCACCCCTTCCTTTTTTCCATCTTGTCCCAGAGCCCGGTGGCCCGACCCAAGAGCTGTCCTGGGGTGACCAGCCATAGCATGCAGAGCCTCAGACACAGCCGGGAGAGCTGGCAATCAGCTCTCCCCTAGCTCAGGTGACTAAGAGGTTTCCCAAGTTGTATGGCAGCCTCGCTGCTGCGCGGTCCATCATACTAGTGGAACCAATTATGTCCTGGAATATACTACATTCCACGATATGTAGGTAGGCGGGAGGGAGATAGAGAGAAAGGATATACAGAACCCGCCATGTAGGTGGGCTTGGGGAGGGGCAGGGAGGTTGGGACATTGGTGATGGGAGATGGGCATGGGTGGAGAGACGGGTGTTGGAACAGTGTAGAAACAAAACTCAAACATGGACATCTTGTAATTGTATGTCTAAAATTGGTGTAATAAAATAAAAAAAAAAGGCTGGGAAAAGCTGTGATTAGTGCTGTATGAATTGGGTCTGGGAACCCTGCAGTTGCTGGTTAATGAGAGAGAGAGAGAGAGAGAGAGAGAGAGAGAGAGAGAGAAGAGAGAGAGAGAGAGAGAGAGAGAGAAAGAGAGAGAGAAAAAGAGAGAGAGAGAGAGGTGGAGAGTGAGGAGGGAAAGAGAGAGAGAGAGAGAGGAGACGGGGAGGGAGAGGGAGGGAGAGGGAGACGGAGAGGGACAGGGAGGAGGCAGAGAGGGAGAGAGACAGAGAGAGACAGAGAGAGAGACTGTAAATTCAGTGTCTACATTTTTTTTTTTATCACACCCAGCTATGCTCAAGGGTTACTCCTGGCTCTGCATTCATTACTCCTGGCAGTGCTCAGGGGATATACAGGATGCCAGAGATCAAACCCAGGTCGGTTGCTTGCAAGGCAAACGCCCTACTCGCTGTGCTATCACTCCAGCCCCAACTATTATTATTTTTATTTATTTATTTATTTTTGCTTTTTGGGTCACACCCAGCAATGCTCAGGGGTTTCTCCTGGCTCTGCACTCAGGAATCACTCCTGGCGGTGCTCGGGGGACCATATGGGATGCTGGGGATCGAACCCAGGCCGGCACCGGGCCAACCGCGTGCAAGGCAAACGCCCTACCTGCTGGGCTATCGCTCGGCCCCCAACTATTATTTTTAAAGGAATAAAAACCCATAGATTTCTTTCTAAAAGCTATTCATTTTTTTCATCATTTTTGCATCCTCTGATGTTGCAGTAACCAGGCCCCGCATGCTTTAGCTTTGGTACCTGAGCATGCGCTGGCTGTAGGCTAGCCGGAAGGGGCGGGTGGGGCCATTCTTCATCAGGGGGCTGTAGCCTGCCAGAGACCATGCACTTTGCTTCGTTGCTAGAAACTTAGCAGAGGGGTGTGCATACGTGTGTGTGTGTGTGTGTGTGTGTGTGTGTGTGTGGTGTGGGCATCAAGGCCACAGACTCTCTGCCTGTAAAACAGCTGCTCTACCACAGAGCTATCCCGGGTTCCCTTTGACAATGAATCTCACTAACATGATTCCTAGGACAATTTCCCCCCACCCGGAAATGGTGGGGGTTCCTATACCCCTGGGACCCCCTGCCTATAGTCAGTCAGCTGGGATAGACGGTTCAATGCTTGGGTCAGCTGATATAGTGATGCTCAGACCAGTACTGCTGGGGGCCACGTGGAGGCAATGCTGGGGCGGGAGGGGGACCTGCAGTTCCAGGATCCAACTCAGGGCCTTACGGCTGCAAGACCTATGCTTTGACCCCTAAGTGATCTGGTCCCAGATTGCTCTGAGATTTCTATATAAGATATAGAGTAACATGGACTAGGGTTAAGGCAGCTCAAGGACAAATGGTCATTTTAAGACACTGCACTCAGGAATTAAGAGAGCCCTAGTGTAGCCACAGTTAAAGATGCGGGTGACTTTGGATTTAACCTCTAGTCCTGATGTCTCCAGGTGCAAACAGGAGCTCTGTAGTGGGCGGCTCTGGGGTCCACCTAATATTAACTTGTGGAGGAGAGGGCTGCAGGGGCTCCAGAGCCTACTTCCTGTTTGTCCTGACAGAGGCAGCAGGCCAGGTGACTCTGGGAGCCACAGCAGACAAGATTCATGGGCACACACAACTTCAGCAAGGAATACCCCCTTGGGGTGACAAAATTGAATTTTCAAACCGTTTCTTTCTTTCTTTTTTTTTTAATCTGGCCACTGTGCTTTTCCTGAAACAAGAGTCAAACATTGAATGTAACACACACATCTATCTATTCATGTTAGTTTGGAACTATCAGGATGACTCATTGTAAGGCGCTGAAGAACAAGAGAAAGCAATTTTGGAAAGGGATTTAGTCATGAAAAGTTAATGCGCCAAAGATGGTATGTACTGGAAGCCTAACTTTCTCTAAGAGGTTTCTAGGAGACGTTCCAGAACTGAAATCATTTTTGTGCATTATTTATGGAACTCAATTTATTTGACCAAGGCATGCTGGAATATTTTGAGTCAGTTATTCTCTCCCTCACAGGAAAACCAAAAACTAACAGCAGGAGAAAGAAGGTAACTGTTCAGAAAAAGAAAGTCTGTCGCTCAACTAAAGATCTCATCCTTGTTCCTCTGCTTATTCAGGTATTTCCTGATGCTTTAAGTTCTCAGAGTCACTTCAGTTTTATGGAGATTTAGAATCCTCCTGGCTATTTCATACAAGAGACAGGATGAACTCTGGACAGTGACAGGTATACGGTTGATAAGTATCAACCACTCATGCTACTGATGAAAATATTGAAATAAGTTTACTAAAATTAAGTTGCAACTAATGGTATAGAAGTTTTGTCCATAATGACATGGTCTTAAGTAAGAGAAACTAAATTTATTGGGCCACCATTATACTGATGGCGCTTTGTGAAGCTGACACTTCCTTTAGGACTGAGGCTACTGTTCCATTTGCAATTCTCCTTTCACTATTCCCAGTGTTAAAAACTGCCTGGGCATCTTCCAAATGCTTAGCTCATTTTCTACTCCATAAGGCAGGCTTGTGGTTCTTAAGATGGCCTTTGTGATTAGTCAGGACTTACCTGCTCTCGGACATTTGAAAGGTCCAGGGTATTGTTTAAAGCAGTTTTTGCAGCTTTGTAAGGTTCCCATGCATCTGCTAGATTAACCGTGATCCCCATGTAGATACTAATGACCTGAAAGAGGAGACATTCAGTGTTTAAGTCCAGACTCACTTCAAGCAAGCCAAAGTGATAGAAGACGGTGCGTCATCCTTCTAGTTTAAACCCCATTCAGGACTGGAGTGAATGCACAGAGGGTCAGGTACCTGGCTTGCCTATATCCCATGCAGGATTCATTGCCAGCATAAAGTTAGAAGAAGCCCCTGAGCACTGCTCAGTATAGCACTTGGGGGCCACACCCTAATAATAAACTCCATTTTAGGAAAAGATTAAGATTTTCCGAACATTTAAGCAAGTCTTCTGTAGCAGCTCCTCGGAATAACGGTGACTACATTTTAATTGCAGGAAAAATGACTAAAGCAAGATTGCAAAACAATAATCAGAGACTATGTGAAGGCTGTTCAAACACGTCTTTACTTACAGAGGACCCCAAAGCATTTGGTCACTTTCTCATACTGCCATGCACATTGTGTAATCACTGTAGGCCTTGGGCATCTCAGATGGCAGAGCTGCCAGGCACATACAGCAAAAATGCCAGAATCACAATGCGGTTCCTATAAGGATTCCCATGACATTCTTTAAAGAAATTGACCAAACATTCCTGAAATTCGTATGGAATAATAAACCCCCACGGATAGCTAAAGCAGTCCTTGGGAAGAAGAAGATGGGAGGCATCACCTTTCCCAACCTCAAACTGTACTACAAAGCAGCAGTAATTCAAACAGCGTGCTACTGGAATAACAACAGACCTGTGGACCTATGGAATAGAGTTGAGTATCCTGACACCCACCCTCAAAGACATGATCAGTTAATCTTTGATAAAGGTGCAAAGAGTCCAAAACGGAGTAAGGAAAGCCTCTTCAACAAGTGGTGCTGGGAAAACTGGACAGCTACATGTAAAAAATGAATTTGGACCTGTGTCTAACACCTTGCACAAAAATCAGATCAAAATGGATTAAAGATCTCAATATCAGACCTGAATCCATAAAGTACGTTGAAGAAAATATAGGAAAAACCCTCCACGACATTGAAGCTAAAGATATCTTCAAAGGTGAAACACCATTAACAAAGCAACTAGAAGAAAAGATAAACATATGGGACTACATGAAACTGAAGAGCTTCTGCATCTCGAAAGAAACAGTGACCAAGATAGAAAGACAGTCCACAGAATGGGAAAGAATATTCACCCAATACCCATCTGATAAGGGGTTAATATCCAGGATATATCAGGCACTGGTACAGCTATATAAGAAAAAAAAACAGCCAACCCCATTAGAAAATGGGGGAGAAGAGATGAACAGAAACTTTGACAAGGAAGAAATTCAAATGGCCAAAAAGGCAGATGAAAAAATGCTCATCATCACTAATCATCAGAGAGATGCAAATCAAAACAACAATGAGATATCACCTCACACCACAGAGACTGGCCCATATTCAAAAGGGTAAAAAGCAACAAGTGCTGGCGTGGATGCGGGGAAAAGGGGACTCTCATACATTGTTGGTGGGAATGTCGACTTGTACAACCTTTCTGGAAAACAATATGGACATTCCTCCAAAGACTAGAAATTGAGCTCCCCTTTGACCCAGCCATACCACTCCTGGGAATATACCCTGGGAAGCCAAAAACACACAGCGGAAACACAATCTGCACTTTTATTTTCATAGCAGCACTATTCACAATAGCCAGAACCTGGAAACAACCAGTATGCCCGAGAACTGATGACTGGATAAAGAAACTGTGGTACATCTACACAATGGAATACTATGCAGCTGTTAGGAAAAATGAAGTTATGAAATTTGCCTTTAAATGGATGGGCATGGAATCATGTTGAGTGAAATTAGTCAGAAGGAAAGAGAGAGACATAGAATGACTGCATTTATTTGCATGACATAAATACACCAGGTGATCTTACCAAAAGTGGAAATTACCACAAGTGTGTGGGAGTCAGAGGTTAGGTAAGATAGAGAAGGGAACATGTGTGAATAAAATGTCAAAAGGTCTGATACCAACATAGAACTGAGCAGTAAATATAGACAAAAAAATGCAAATGATGGCTTCTAAGTGTATGTAGTGCAACCCACAATGTGTAGGAGAAGAAAGAGAGAGGGAGAGAGAGAGGAGATAAAGAACCTGCCATTTAGGCAGGCTGGGGGGGTGGGAGGGAATTGGGGACATGGGTGGTGGGAGATGGGCACTGGTGGAGGGCGGGTGCTGGAACACTGTGTGACCAAAACCTCCAAATGTGAACAACGTTGTAAATGTATATTTCACGGTGGTATAATAAAAATGTTTTTAAAAAAATGCCAGAATCATACTCCAGCACAGGGATCGGGCTCTTACTAGGCAGGAGCCCGAGTCATTGAGCCTGCTCCTGGGTAGGGCAGAGTGACAGCACAGCAGGGAGGGCTCTTGCTTGCATGTGGCCAACAGGTTAGATCCCCAACATTCCATATGGTCCCCTGAGCTTAGTCCCGAGCACTATCAGGTGCGAATCCCAACTACACCAAAGCAAGAATGTTACATCATTTAAACAATTTTTCCAGGTCTCTGGAGTGTCTCATTTAATTGAAGACAACTGAGTTTATATTCTGCTCTGCATTCAGACTACTGAGGTATCTGGCAGCGGCTCTAGAAATGCACTGCATGCTTATTTGGAAAATAAGGTGGATGAAAAGAGAAAAGAGCTTACTATTATCACAAAAACAATATTGAGCTCACCGACACAGGTGCAAAGTGTCTAGTGATCACCAGCTTGTGCCAAGAATCCTTTAGTTGAAAAAAACAGTGGCATGGAGTTGTTCGTTGCTTACCCAATTCATTACTGTATTACAGGCCTTCTTTTCCAATCTAGACATTCTGAAATTTGCCTTTTGTTTTGCTGGTCAGTGCAAGTGTTTCACTGCTTTTCAAAGAACAAGGTTCTATTTTATTGATTTATTTTCCCTCCGTATGTTGACTCCCATAAACTTCTGTTCATCTATTTATTACTAACTTCCTGTCATTCTTTTAAAATTCCTTTTAAAAAATGGTCTTTTTTAGGGCCGGAGCGATAGTCCAGCGGGTAGGTCGCTTGCCTTCGCGTGACAGGCCTGTGCCAGCCCGGTTCGATCCCCGGCATCCCATATGTTCCCCTGATCACCGCCAGGAGTAATTCCTGAATGCAGAGCCAGGAGAAACCCCTGAGCATTGCCGGCTGTGACTCCCAAAAAAAAAAGCAAAAAAAAAAAAAAAAGGTCTTTTTAATAGGGAACATACCCAGTGGAGCTGGGAGTGGTGGGCAGGTCCACTCCTGGCAGTGCTGGGGTACTGGCCTGACTAGCGTTGGTCTGGCAGTGCTGGAGTCACCTGGGTGCTAGAGTGCTGGTTTGGGGAGGGAGCAATGCCGTGTCTGGGGACAATCACAGGGCACAGACATTTTAGGTATGGCTGTACATATCTCCAGGTCTTAATATTTTCTAACTTTCTACACCTGGCTACTCCTGGCACTGTGACTGGGTGTCACCTGAGCAGTGATCGGGGACCAAAAGGTGATAGAAATCGCGAAAGCACGTGTTTAGTTCCTGGGTCATCTCTTTGGCCCTCACAGAACCTTTTTAGATCAAAATAGCGTATTTATGATGATTCTTTTCAATATATAGATACATTTAATAAATACCTTAAACGTTTTAGTCACTTCCTACAAATTTTAGAATGGATGCTTTTCCAAAAACACTAAAAAATAATCTTTTGCATGCTGGTTTCTAATTCTTACTAGACTGCAGTCGACTGCTTAACCTTTGGGGAAAACTCTTTGGTGACTTTCTTTGTGCATGATCAACTTTCATACATATTCTTCTCAAAGACACATCATTATTGATTACATATTTTTTGGAGTATACATACACATATAAGTGTATGTATATGTTGTGTGTGTATCGTGGATATGCATATACACACATTCATTTACTGCGTAGATGCATTTATTTCTATTCTTATACACACATGCATGATGATTACACCGTTTGTCGTTATGTGGTGTCATCAATTTTTCCACTTTAGAGATTATGTTTTTATGAATTTTGTGTGTATCAACAAGGTACATTTAAAAAATCCATTAACAGGGCCGGAGCGATAGCCCAGCAGGCAGGGCGTTTGCCTTGCACATGGCGGCCCATGCAGGCCGGGTTCGATCCACGGCATGCCATATGGTCCCCCCGAGCACCGCCAGGAGTAAGTCCTGAGTGCAGAGCCAGGAGTAACCCCTGAGCATCGCCGGGTGTGACCCAAAAAAGCAAAAAAAAAAAAAAAAATCCATTAACCTTGGTGAACCATTCTTTTATATATTATGTGGTTCCCCTTTGCCCAATGAATGTTTTCTTTTTTAAGATTCTCTGTGGTGGGGCGGGGATGCGGCTCACTGAAGCAGCACATGTCTTGCCTGTGTGAGGAAGTAGGTCTGAACCCTGGCCTAAAAAAAAAGGACAAAAATATTCTCTACGGTTCGCTGCAGTGTGATACCAGTGCACTGGTTTTCTCACTAGCGTTCTACTGGGTGACTTTTGTCTGAAATATTATCCTTATTTTCAATGTGATGTTTTTCCAGCATCTATTTTGTGTCATATTAGTGGATTCTGACCTTCCTTAGTTCTAAGTGTTTTAGATTATAGTATCGTGGTCAAACTTCCGTATTAAGCTTGGGCAAATGATGTCAACTATTTGAATGTTTTACTCTGGGTTCCTCAATTCCTAGCTCAACAGTATGATTTATCCAAGAAAAGGAAGCATTATCCCTCAGCATAAGCTGTTCTCCTCACCATTTAGGTCTGTCCTCACAGAATTACATGCATTAAAAAGGCAGGTAAAAAGTGAAATGTGTGTGTGTGTGTGTATATATTTATATATATATATGTATATATATATAGTAAATATACATATACACATTCATTTATTTCTATGCAGAAGTCCCAAAATTAGGTATGTGTACACACACAAATATATATGTATGTATAGAAAAAAATAACTCAAAAAATCCCTATTCATAAAATGTTAATCTAGAAAAATTTTTTCTTCGACCCATAAAACAGAAAAAATTAATGTTTTTACTTAGCTGCTATCTAGGAACAAATACAACATTAAAAAACCCAATTTTCTCTTGAGAAAAAATATCCAAGCCAATAGGTAAAGGGGGAAAAAAATACAAAAACCCAAACCAAACCAATAGGTTCTTTAGGATTCCTTCATGCTATGATTTATAAAATTCCCAATAGTATAATTTTATGTCACTCTATTTACAATATAGTTACCTCTTGGATAGTAGGTGAAAAAAATGGGAAAATCAGTTCTGGAATTAGATTACAGAGAAAAAGAATTGTACATAATACTTGCCCAGTTATCTGGAAAGTATTTGTCCACGATCTCTCGCATCTTTGCCTGATGTGTGTGCAGAATGGCGGGTTCGAAGTAGAGAATGACGTAGAGCATGGCGGCCTGGTTGGCCAGGGCCGTGCTGCGGTGCTCGGGCAAAGGATAGGCTGATACCTGCAACACAGAGGCGGCACCCCAAGAGGGAGCCGTGGGTCATGCTTCAATTTTGTAGACACACCAAAGGCATTCTCCAGCTCTACAACACACGAGCCTCTCAAAAGCCCACCTGCTGGAGGATTCTGGACATGGGGAAGCAATTCTCAGACCAGTGGCCTGGTAAGAACCAGAACACAAGCAAGATTCCTGCCTGCTTCCTACTCACTCAGCGCTCTGCACTCAGAGGCCCTCGATTTGGCTCAGCTTGAAATCTTTCCCTGAAGGAGAGTAAATTTTTAACTTCCTGTCTTCTCTCCGAGTTCTCCGTTTCCGAGTCTCTGTCACAAATCTTGCAGAACACACAGGCTCCACTCACTATAGCTCTTTTCTTATTTCCTGTGTTCTACTCACTGGGATTAGTCCTTCACTGAAATTTCCTAAGTTTAGTCAACTCAATTCAATGGCCCCTCACTTCTATTCTCTGAGAAATGGTTCTCTCCTAGGCTGCCCAGACATCACTCTCTTCTTACTCTGTTTTGGTGAGTGTTCTTCTGCTTGCCCTTGGTTTTATTTTAATTAATTATTATAAGTTTGCTGTTGTTTTTGAGCTATATCTGGTGGAACTCAGGAATCACTCCTGGCTCTGTGCTCAGGGATTATTCCTGGTGGGTTGGGGAGCCATAAGAGGTGCTGGGGTTTGGACCCAGGTGAACTGCATGCAAGGTACAGCCTCACTAGCTGTACAACGTCTCTACCCCCGTAACTTTTAAATGTCGAGTGGTGGGGGAGGGGGTAGTCCCAGGGCTCCAGGGCCTCATGTACTGGTTGCATACAGTATCTGTCACCCTGACCTCCCATAAAGAGAGAGGGAGAAAGGACATAGGTAGTTATGTTACACGTATCGGCAGCCAGGAAATGCCAAGTCTAGGGGACAGGCTGTAGGTAAAACAGATAGTTTTCGCCTCCCCTTGTCCAACTTTTCTCCTCCAGATTGTTCTCTACACCCCAGGAAGAATGAGGATGCCCCAAATGTAGGACTAGATATATCTTGTGGATAAACTCACATCCAGAAACAACTTGCTTAGTGCAATTGAAGCTTGTAACCAGATGCTGTCAAGCAATTGGCCCCTGGTGCAGCTAGTCGGGAGCAGGGACAAGGAGGAGTGAGGCAGAGGGTGGTGGGTGGAAATGTAGCACAACCAGAGCTTTCTGTCAGAGTCACAACAGTCTCTGGGCAGGGAAAGTGGGAACACTGTTGCCCGAACAAGGACACAACGGACCACCCAAGAGGGTTGGCCTGAGCTCTGACGCTATGACACCTGAATGCAGATTGATGGATCTGACCCTGAATAAACCCTTTAAAGAAAATGGGGCCGGAGCGATTGCCTAGCGGGTAGGGCGTTTGTCTTACACGCGGCTGGCCTGTGCCGCCCGGGTTCAATTCCCCGGCATCCCATATGGTCCCCCGAGCACCGCCAGGAGTAATTCCTGAGTGCACAGCCAGGACTAACCCCTGAGCATTGCCGGGTGTGACCCAAAAAAGCAAAAAAAAAAAAAAAAAAAAAAAGAACAAAACAAAAAAAAACCCTTTTAAAGATTCTTTTTTTGCTTTTCCAAAAATGTAGTCCATATTCATTCTCAAAATGGTAACAAACCACTATGGAGACCTAGAATCTTCACACAACTCCCCATTCTGATATACCTTAAAAACTTTTTTTAGATGTTTTTCAGGTCAAACCCAGATGTGCTTACTCCTAGCTCTGTGCTCAGGGATCACTCCTGGCTGGTTTGGGGGGATTATATGAGGTGTTGGGGATCAAACCTTGGTTGGCTGTGTGCAAGGCAAGCGTCCTACCTGCTATACTATCACTCGTAGCTTCAAAACCATTTTTTTTTTGTGTTCATTTATTCATACAGAAAACCAGAAGGTTTCCCGAAGAACTGTACAGAGTAGATATGCTGTGTGATAAATGGCCCTCAGATATTATAGGTCCAAGTTTTTAATATCTTCTAGTAAGGAAAAAATACATGTACTATGTACCCTTATGTATTCTTTAGGAAAATGAAGGCAAATGGCAGTTCTCTATGCTACCCCTTTAACTTAGCGAGTGATGTGTATTCTAGGGAGAAAGGTGAGAGAATTTTCCAGTTCAGCAGGATTTTACAGCCCCACTTATGCTTTGTCTGGTGACCCATAACAACCCCTTTGTGACCTGTTGCAAAATATACCCTATGGCAATATTGTTACCTATCCATTGAGGTTGGGGTAGGGGTTATAACTGGAAATGCTCAGGGACTATTCCTGGCTGTTTACACGAGTGACTCCTGGTGGTGCTAGGGGGACTATATATATATATATATATAGATATCTAGATATATATAGATAGATAGATATCTATATAGATAGATATCTATATAGATATCTATCTATATATATATCTAGATATCTATATATAGATATATATTTAGATATCTATATATCTATCTAGATACCTAGATATATATCTATATATGTGTGTATATATGTATATATGTATGCATATGTATCACTATCACTATCTTCCTGTTCATCATCTATTTGCTAGAGCGGGCACCAGTATTATCTCCATATGTCCTGTCTCACGCTAGTAGAACCCAAATGCATCCGCTTGCTTCAGGACATAAAGAGCCTGAAACCATTATATTAGGTCATGGGAATGATCTAATATGAATGTTACTGTTAATTGGCATATCAAATATGACACGAGCAGCTTGCCAGGCTTGCCGTGCGGGTGGCATACTCTTGTCACCTCTAAATAAAGCAAGCTGGGCTGTAATAGTCTGGTCTGCTGGGTGGAGTTGTGACGCAAAGAAGTCCGATGTGATTTTGGCTGAGCCTGGTGGCCCCGCCCAGGAGCTGCCATGGGGCGACCAGCCATAGTATGAAAAGCCTCACACGTGGCTGGGGAAGCTGGAACTTGGCTCGCCCCAGGCCCAGCTGACCATGGGGCTCCCAGGAGGACAGATGGGTTTTGAGAGTGGGCCCATCACCTCTGGGGGGTCCCGGAAGCAGCCGGATGAGACACGCCGACCACACTAGCCGCCACCTTCGCTGTCCGGACACTGTATATGTATGTATATATATATACATATATATATATGTGTATATATATGTATATATGTGTATATTACATATACACATACATATATATATGTATATGTACACACACACACACACACACACACATATATATATATATATACACACACACACACACACACACACACATATATATATATATATATATATATACACACACCATATATATATGGTGTCAGGGATTTGAAACAGAGCCAGTGGAATGCAAGGCAAGTGCCTTAACCCCTGACTATCTGATCCAACCTGTTGCAATCTTGCATTCCCTGTTACATGTTTCCAAGCCATACTTCCAATAAGGTAACAATTGCTTCACTATAATTCCTTTAGTTGTCTGCCTTCTTTCCTCAACCAAAAGTTCACCGCAGGACTGTGGGTACAGATGGGCTGTATCTCAGCTGCCTCTATCAATGTTGGCTCCCCAGCACCTAGTATGTGTATGCACATATGACGCCGGTTATTTCTTGATCAACTGAAAATAAATCTATCTCCATTTCAAGTACTTAGCAAATTTCATCTCCTTCCCCAAGTCCCAAATTTTGCCAAAATGGATAATCCTTCCTTCCTATACCGTCCTACTGCTGTGGCTCAAAGGGTTTAAGCTAAGTTTTTTCTGATTTACTTTTTGGGGAAGAAAGAGACAGAGTGAAAGCAGTTGTTTAAACCATTAAACTCTGAGCAGTTTCAATGCCCACCTGGTTGTAAATATCATCAGACCTCAGCCGGCCAATGACCATGCTGATGAACGACTCATTAATAGGCACTCTCTGGAAATAGCTCTCGGATAGCTGGGGGTCTTTTGGCTCCAGGTTGGCTGGAATAACCGGTACCCGTAGCAGTTTACAGATATCATCCATGTTTGAATCCGCGGAAGATCGAGCAGCACTGAGTCATGTTTGCAATGGCAAAGAGAAAGAAAAGCAAATCACACCTTTTAGACACTTCGACATCCAACAGAAGAACTAATTCAGTTATAAGCTGATTTTTCCAGTTTTAGATGTGGCCATCTAATTGACAGCCTTAAGATTCCAAACTGAATTTTCTAAAAGACTTATTGCAGACCGAGGAGTCAAATTTTTTTTTTTCCAATTTTTTGAATCTCTATATATAGAGGTCCACATACTTTTCTGATAAAATCTTTGGGATTAGAATCCTTTCAGACTATAGTGATTTTCAAATATAAGAAAATATTTTAGGGGGTTGGAGCGATAGTACAGTGGGCAGAGTGTTTGTTTAGAATGTGGCTGACCTGGGTTCGATCCCCAGCATCCCATACAGTCCCCTGAGCACTGCCAGGTGTAATTCCCGAGTGCAGAGCCAGGAGTAACCCCTGAGCATCGCTGGGTGTGACCCAAAAAGCCCCCAAATTTTTTTAGTGCACAGATCATATAGAATACTCATTAGGACCTGATCTGGCATTCCAAGATCAACACACATTAACATTTCCATGATAAATTTTACAAATAATTATGAGTGAGATAAATTAAGACTAAAAGTGAGATAAATGAAGACTATCGTTTCTATCTGTTTCAACCCAGATCTGATTCTTGATCTGATTCTCAATGATCTCTGGCTTAATCTGGTTCACCGCCAAAAGATTAGCCCCTGTGTATGTGCCTGTGTGCGTGAGGCACTACTTAGTTTTTTGAAGCAGTTCAGATTTTAGAATTGTGGATAAATTATGAGAACTTGAACTGACGATTTACAGACTTAAAAACTGTTTTTTTAAGAAGCAGTTGGAGGCTAGAGAGATAAGACAGCAGGCAGGGTGTCTGCCTTGCACCTGGATGACCCAGGTCCTATTCTCGGCATCCTGTATGGGCCCCACACACTGTCAGGAATAATTCCTGAGTGGAGAGCCAGGAATAACCCCTGAGCATTGTTGGGTGTGACCCCAAAAGCCAAAAATAAATAAATAAATAGATAAAATGAATGAATAAATAAAGAGAAGAATATAAAGAGAAAAAAATAAAGAAGCAAATAATATATTTCATTGGCATACGATGATAAAAAATATAGAGTAACTGTTATAGTTCTACATTACACTCAGAAAAGAGAAAAGTCTTAACTTTTGCATTTTAGATCATAATCCTGCTGTTCAAAATCAAAGCAGTACACAGACTGGGGGGTTGAGAAATAGAATAGCAGTAAGGCACTTGCCTTGTAAGCAGCTGTCCTAGGTTCAATCCCCAGCATCCCATATGGTCCCCCACGCACTACCAGAAGTGTAGGGCCAAGAGTAATCCTCATGCACCGCGGGGTGTGGTGCCAAAAGCAACAACAACGACAACAAAAGCAGCATGGAGACCTATACTTCATTTTACCAAGAGCAGTGCTTTGGAAGTTACAGCCCGAGCACAGGGATACCTGTATCGATAGTACGAAACTAGCATTCTCTCTCTTACTTCCCCTTCAATCTTTTGGTCGATGACAAGCAGCATAACTCCATACAAGTACAGTGCTTCACACTACAAAGAGAAACAGACCATGGCCAGTTATAGAAGTCCGATTTATTTATTTATTTATTTACTTATTTATTTATTGGGGGTTGCATTAGGCCACACGTGGAGTTGCTCAGGGAACCAGATGCAGTGCTGGGGATTGAGCCAGGATGGTCCATGTGGCAGGCAAGCTTTAATTCTGTCCTATCTCTCCAGCCCCTGAATTATACATTCTTACAGAGTAAAGTCAATAAAGACTGAAGACCATTTTGCTACAATTCCTCCCAAAGCTTTATATCACAACGAGGATATAGGTTTTCTCCTAAGTGTTCTCACTGTCTAGATAGAATAAGCTTTGGAAAGTTTGCGCAAAAAATAATTTGGAAGACTAGAGCGATAGTGCAGAGGGTAGCGCATTTGCCTTGCATACAGCAGACCCTGGTTCAATCCCTGGTATCCATATGGTCCCCAAAGCACCCAGGAGTAATTTCTGAATACAGACCCAGGAATAACCCCGGGAGGGGTTATTCTGGGAGCATCGCCAGTCGTGACACCCAAAAAAGCCAAAATAATCAACTCATCTGACTTGGGACACCATGAACAGACCTTTGCCATAAAGGCATTCACTTATTTAACAAACATTTCTGAGGTGATTACTGTAGACTAAGTACCAGGCTATAGCTCCAAGTTGCAAAAGAGAAAGAAGAGAGGATGTCTACACTGAGAGGGTGCCAAACTCCCAGGATGTATTCTTTCTTCACTTGCCATTTTATTCCGTTCTGTATTCCAAATCCTGATCCAGACCTGCTGGCTAAGCGATCATTAGCCGCTTTGCAGCTGCATGAAGCACTGCATAATGTGTTTCTGTGATGTACAGAGCTCGCCACTCTGTATTTCTGTGCAAAATGGTCACTACTACTCACTAGAAGCTGTTTTCCATCTTCGTTGAGAAGCACAGTTTCTAAGGTTTGCTGAATGTAGACACCCTCACTGAGATCATCCAGGTATCTAGAAATAAAAGCCAAGCAACTTAGTTGTGTACGACAGACACTTCAACATCGGTAAAGGAATATTTTTTTAAAAAAAGATAAGGCAAGAGATCAGGCACTTACATTTTCAAACAATTCATGGTCCCTTATATTTTAAGACTAGCCTTGGGAATGGGAATTTGTAGTTATTAAGGCTGGAGGCTAATATTTATGGCTACTCCAAGTTAAAGGAAAATTCTATTGTTTTGATTTATGAATTACAAATATCTTAAAGAGTAAAGGCCTAAGAACATGGTTGATAAAGATAATTTAAAAGTTAATGAATAGGGGCTGGAGCGACAGTACAGTGGGGATGGCATTTGCCTTGCATGTGGCCGACCTGGGTTTTGATCCCTGGTACCCCATGTGGTCCCCCGAGCACCACCAGGAGTAATTCCTGAGTGCAGAGTCAGGAGTAATCCCTGAGTATCGCTGGGTGTGACTCAGAAAGAAAAAAAAAAAAAAAAAAAAAAAAAAGCTAATGAATAATGAATCCATAAAAGCATAAAGTCTGGGAGGGAAAGGATATTGTATAGTCAGGAATAAGAAGACCAGATACCCAGACTATGAAAAAACATTCTTTTTTCCCTCCTTCACTTTTCATATAAAATATAGAAGAAAATGATATATTACAGGATTGAAAGTGACCATGATTCAGTATACACCAAGATAATTATACTACTTCACAAGAGCATGAACATATAGAGCTCTAAAATACTTCAGATGGCCAGAACCTCAGGACAAAAAGAAGACAATCATGCTCAGTATAAGCAGAATATTTCGGAGCAGCCCAAAAAAGGTCACATGTGTGCAGGCAACTAAGCCGCCACACTTTCTGCTCCCTGGGGCCGGGTGTGCAATGCTGCAGACAGAAGCAGCCTCCTTGGGAGTGTGGCAGCCTGTGGTTTTTATGGGCTACAATAAGGGGCTTTGGAGACAGTCCTTTCTTGTGGACATTCCTATCTGCTCTTGTACTGGTCTCAATCTCAGGCTCCAACAGGCATGCCAGGGGTCTTTGGAAGGTGCCCAGGCACAGTGGTTGGGGTCCACATTGGCCAAGTCATCATGTCCATCAGCACCAAAGTGCAGAATAAGGAGCATGAGACCAAGATTCTGCACCAGGCCACGTTTTCTGTCCGCTAGAAGACGCACATCTCCAAGGGGAACTTTACCAGGTTTAATGTGGAGGAGTATGAAGTCACGGGGACTGAAAGAGGCCCAGCCCACATGACTGTGGGCCAAATATATCCCAAGTTGTGGGCCTCTGGGTCAATGGTGGGCAATGCATTAGGGCGTGGCACTGCCCCTTCCAGTACTCAACCACCCCATCCCACCCACCACACTTAATCCTGTTTCTTAACTCCCCAAATAAAAGGTCTACGTGCTTTCAGATGCTCCTCTCCTACCCGCGTCCCAATCCAGTTACTATCAGAATAAGCTTCCACTAAATCAAGCAATACCTGTTTAAGTCTACAATATATTTATGCACACTTTGAAATGCTAAATAAAATCTGGTCACAATCTCTATGTTGTTTTCACGAAACTCTTCATCTAAATCCTGCAGTTCTGGCTTAGCCTCCAGTTTGCTTTCCCATAACTCTGGACCCTAAGGAGAGAAACAGAATGAGGCCTAATGTCAGTAAAAGTCTGCTGTGGAGAATCATTTCTAAATTGACTTTTTAAAAAATTATTTTTAGGCTCTACCAGGATATCAAAGATTGAAAGCAGAGCAAGACAGAGTCATGAAGAGAGCAGAAACACAGATATATAATAGCTTTGAAACAACTAACCATAAGTGACTTGTTTTTAAATGTTGGGCCAGTTATCTCTGTTATACCAGTTATCTTTTACATTCTTTATATCTATGTTATATCAGTTATCTTTTATATTCTGAGTATAGTACGTTAAGGTTTCTGTAGGTACCTACACTTACATATATATTAGCATTTTTTGGTCACACCCAGCAATGTTCAGATTATTCCTGGCTCTTTACTCAGGAATTACTCCTGTCTGCGGTTGGGGCACCATATGGGATGCTGGGGATTGAACATGAGTTGGTCACATGTAAGGCAAATACCGTACCTGCTATACTATCACTCTGGCCCCAAGCTTACCTCTTTAATTTCTTCCTCATGGTTACTTTGCATCTCAGAGACCCTGGTTCCTCCAGAAAGCATACTGTGTAGGGAGACAGCAAGAAAAAATGATATAGCAGAGAAGGATTACCTTGAAATAGCTGAAGTCAAATATGATGTCTCCGTATTTCTGTTGATCAGCTCTGTCTTTCAACCTGAACACAGTGGGAATAAACTCAGAGAGCCTCAAAAAGTTCAGCAATGATGGCATTGCCACAGGAAACGATTCTGAGAATTGCTTGGCCACAGAGGTTATTCTCAGCCAGAAAGTCCAGCATCATGAGGACAAAAAGTTACTCGGTGCCTTGCCAGTGGGAATGTTTAACTGGCTTCAGAGCTGGGATTTGTCAATCATTAGAGGAAACCAGGTCTGCTGACAGACTGGCTGCTCCATTAAAGAATCTGTGTGAGAAAGAAAACAAAGTAATGAAAACTTCCATTCCTAGGGAAGCCAGCAAAACATACACAAACTCCTGAAAATAATGAGACTGATAACAGAGAGAGCATTTTTCTCTTCTCTCTTCCTATTTTTCCACGTGGAGGAACTTTGCTAGACCAACACAGTTTGTAATTTTTGGGGTGTTTTTTCATTTTTGTTGGGTGGAAGGGAGGGAGCACAGCCGGCAGTGCTCAGCTCACTCCCTGGCTCTATGCTCTGGATCACCCCAGGCAGGGAGGATCACTCCTGCTCACAGCTCCCTATGTCACACCAAGGACAAACCAGGGTTGGCTGCGTGCAAGGGAAGCACCTTAAACTCTACTTTATTTCTCCGGCCCTATTCCAATACTCTTGCTTTTTTTTTTTCTTTTTTTGCTTTTTTGGGTCACAACCAGCAATGTTCAGGGTTACTTCTGGCTCACTCAGGAATTACTCCTGGCAGTGCTCAGGGGACCATATGGGATGCTGGGGGTCAAACCCGGGTCAGCCGCGTGCAAGGCAAATGCCCTACCTACTGTGCTATCACTCCGGCCCCCTGCTCTTGAATTCTTTCTCATCCTTTATTCAGAGAAAAGACCTGATAAAATTCAACTTTAAACATAGAAGAAGTCATTTATTATATGGTTCCAATGTGCCTAGAATTGCATAAGGTAATCCTATAGTTTATAACTTTGCACAAAACTACTAAGACTATATATATAGAACTCAGACTTTTTTTTTTCCATTTGAAGAGATTTTTGTCATAAAAACAGAAGGGCTAATGTCTTGACATGTCCAAAATGTCTTTTAAAATCAGATGTTATATTCTACACAATTCTATGAAGATGCTTTAGAAATACTGTTTGAAACTGGTCCACAAGTCTCACATAATTGAGCACTTTAGGGTCTAGTTGATTCCACTACTTGTTCTGCTGGCATCCACATGATTGTCTAGGAGAGTTGGATCAGACACATACTATTGCACATATCATGCACGTAATATTGCAATTACAGTGAACAGACATTCTTCGGAATGTTCCTGAATGCAACAATTGATTTTTTTTACCCATCTAATCCTTACCAAGTGCCTCTCTGCCAAGCTGAGTATGATGATGGATAAGGAATGAATTTTCTGCTGCAGAAATTCTCAAGCTAGGCTGAATAAGAGAACCATCTGGAACCCTGCCCTTTCCTGTGAAGTATACTAGAGGAAGTCTTAAGCATGTTTTTTTTTTTTTTTGGGGGGGTCACATCTGGTGATGTTCAGAAGTTATTCCTGGCTCGACACTCATGAATTACTCCTATCGGTGCTCAGGGGACCGTATGGGGAGCCAGGGATCAAACCCAGGTCAGTCACGTGCAAGGCAAATACCCTACCCACCAAACTACTGCTCCCACTCCGACTGTCTTTTAAGAATCTCTTAAGATGATTCTGATGAAACCAAGACTGAAAACATGCAGTCTCACAGAAGGCAGCAGCAAGGAAACAAAAAATTCTACATGTATCTCTGTTTTCACTGAGCTCCACTTACTTCCTGGCAATGGCAAGAATGACAAGTACATGAATAACAGGAAGAGGTGATCCCTGCTTGGCCATGAGCCCAAAAGAAGGAGATGAGAGATGAAAATGAAGCACTAGTGTGTTGTTTAAG
>JAJIBD010032615.1:0-15551 GCA_021461705.1 Cryptotis parvus | reverse complement strand
AATCTTTGCCAAAGGTGCAAAAGAGTCCAAACTGGAGTAAGGAAAGCCTCTTCAACAAGTGGTGCTGGGAAAACTGGACAGCTACATGTAAAATGAATTTGGACCTGTGTCTAACACCTTGCACAAAAAATCAGATCAAAATGGATTAAAGATCTCAATATCAGAACTGACTCCATAAAGTACGTTGAAGAAAATATAGGAAAAACCCTCCACGACATTGAAGCTAAAGACATCTTCAAAGGTGAAACACCATTAACAAAGCAACTAGAAGAAAAGATAAACATATGGGACTACATGAAACTTAAGAGCTTCTGCACTCTCAAAAGAAACAGTGACCAAGATAGAAAGACAGTCCACAGAATGGGAAAGAATATTCACCCAATACCCATCTGATAAGGGGTTAATATCCAGGATATATCAGGCACTGGTACAGCTTATATAAGAAAAACAGCCAACCCCATTAGAAAATGGGGAGAAGAGATGAACAGAAACTTTGACAAGGAAGAAATTCGAATGGCCAAAAGGCATATGAAAAAATGCTCATCATCACTAATCATCAGAGAGATGCAAATCAAAAACAACAATGAGATATCACCTCACACCACAGAGACTGGCCCATATCCAAAAGGGTAAAAGCAACAAGTGCTGGCGTGGATGCGGGAAAAAGGGGACTCATACATTGTTGGTGGGAATGTCGACTTGTACAACCTTTCTGGAAAACAATATGGACATTCCTCCAAAGACTAGAAATTGAGCTCCCTTTGACCCAGCCATACCACTCCTGGGAATATACTCCTGGGAAGCCAAAACACACAGCGGAAACACAATCCGCACTTTTATTTTCATAGCAGCACTATTCACAATAGCCAGAACCTGGAAACAACCAGTATGCCCGAGAACTGATGACTGGATAAAGAAACTGTGGTACATCTACACAATGGAATACTATGCAGCTGTTAGGAAAAATGAAGTTATGAAATTTGCCTATAAATGGATGGACATGGAAAGGATCATGTTGAGTGAAATTAGTCAGAAGGAAAGAGAGAGACATAGAATGACTGCATTTATTTGCATGACATAAATATATCAGGTGGTCTTACCAAAAGTGGAAATTACCACAAGCGTGTGGGAGTCAGAGGTTAGGTAAGATAGAGAAGGGAACATGTGTGAATAAATGTCAAAAGGGCTGATACCAACATAGAACTGGAGCATTAAATACAGGCAAAAAAATGCACATGATGGCTTCTAAGTGTATGTAGTGCAACCCACAATGTGTAGGAGAAGAAAGAGAGAGAGAGGAGAGAGAGAAAGAGATAAAGAACCCGCCATTTAGGCAGGCTGGGGGAGGGAATTGGGGACATGGGTGGTGGGAGATGGGCACTGGTGGAGGGCGGGTGCTGGAACACTATGTGACCGAAACCTCCAAACATGAACAACGCTGTAATTGTATATCTCTACGGTGGTATAATAAAATGTTTAAAAAAAAAAAAATGCCAGAATCATACTCAGCAGAGTAGGATCGGGCTCTCACTAGGTAGGAGCCCGAGTCATTGAGCCTGCTCCTGGGTAGGGCAGAGTGATAGCACAGCAGGGAGGCTCTTAGCTTGTATGTGGCCAACAGGTGTTAGATCCCCCAACATTCCATATGGTCCCCCTGAGCTAATAGTCCCGAGCACTATCAGGTGCGAATCCTAACTACACCAAAGCAAGAATGTTACATCATTTAAAACAATTTTTCCAGGTCTCTGGAGTGTCTCATTGAACTGAAGACAAACTGAGTTTATATTCCCTGCTCGGCATTCCGACTACTGAGGCCTGGCAGCGGCTCTAGAAATGCACTGCACGCTTATTTGGAAAATAAGGTGGATGAAAAGAGAAAGAGCTTACTATTATCACAAAACAATATTGAGCCCACCGATAACAGGTGCAAAGCGTCTGGTGATCACCATCTTGTGCTAAGAATCCCTTAGGTTGAAAAACAGTGGCATGGAGTTGTTCGTTGCTTACCCATAATTCATTACTGTATTACAGGCCTTCTTTCCAATCTAGACACTCTGAAATTTTGCTCTTTGCTTTGCTGGTCGGTGCAAGTGTTTCACTGTTTCTCAAAGAACAAGGTTCTATTTTTATTGATTTATTTTCCTCCGCATGTTCCCATACAAACTTCTGCTCATCTATTTATTACTAACTTCCTGTCATTCTTTAAAATTCTTTAAAAAAATGGTCTTTAGGGCCGGAGCGATAGTCCAGCTGGTAGGTCAGTTTGTCTGGCACGTGACAAGGCTCAGCTAGCCCTGGTCTGGTTCCCGGCATCCTATATGTTCCCTGATGACCGCCAGGGGTAATTCCTGAGTGCAGAGCCAGGAGAAACTCTGGAGCATTGCCGGCTGTGACTCCAAAAAAAGCAAAAAAAAAAAAAAGGTCTTTCTAGGAACATACTCCAGTGGAGCTGGAGTGGTGGGCAGGTCCACTCCTGGCAGTGCTGGGGTACTGGGCCTGACTTAGCGCTGGTCTGGCAGTGCTGGAGTCACCAAAAGTGCAGAGTGCTGGTTTGGGGAGGGAGCAAGGCCGCGTCTGGGGGACAATCACAGGGGCACAGACATTTTAGGTATGGCTGTACATATCTCCAGGTCTTAATATTTTTTAACTTTCTACACCTGGCTACTCCCTGGCACTGTGACTGGGTGTCACCTGAGCAGTGATCGGGACCAAAAAAGGTGATAGAAATCGCTGGCTAATGTGTTTAGTTCCTGGGTCATCTCTTTGGCCCTACCAGAACCTTTAGATCAAAATAGCGTATTTATGATGATTCTTTCACTATATAGATACATTTAATAAATACCTTAAACGCTTTAGTCACTTCCTACAAATTTTAGAATGGATGCTTTCTCCAAAACACTAAAATAATCTTTTGCATGCTGGTTTCTAATTTTACTAGAGTGCAGTCGACTGCTTAACCTTTGGGAAAACTCTTTGGTGACTTTTTTTTGTGCATGATCAACTTTCATACATATTCTTCCTCAAAGACACATCATTATTGATTGTATATTTTTTGGAGCATACATTACACATATAAGGTGTATATGTTATAAAGTGTATACGTGGATATGCATATACACACATTCATTTACCGCGTAGATGCATTTATTTCTATTCTTATACACACATGCATGATGATTACACCGCTTGTCAGCTATGTGGTGCCACAATTTTTCCACTTTAGAGATTATGTTTTATGAATTTTGTGTGTATCAACAAGGTACATTTAAAAAATCCATTAACAGGGCCGGAGCGACAGCCCAGCAGGTAGGGCGCGTGTTTTATACATGGCCGGCCCATGCAGGCCGGGTTCGATCCACGGCATGCCATATGGTCCCCCGAGCACCGCCAGAGTAAGTCCTGGAGTGCAGAGCCAGGAGTAACCCCTGAGCCGCCGGTGTGACCCAAAAGGTCAAAAAAAAAAATCCATTATCCTTGGTGAACCATTCTTTTTATATATATTATGTGGTTCCCTTGCCCAATGAATGTTTTCTTTTTAAGATTCTCTTTGATGGGGGCCGGGATGTACCACTGAGAAGCAGCACATGTCTTGCCTGTGTGTGAAGAAGTAGGCTCTGAACCCTGGCCTAAAAAAAAAAAAAAGGACACAAAATATTTCGCTTCGGTTCGCTGCAGTGTACGCACAGTGCACTGGTTTTCACACAAGCGTTCTACCTCGGGTGACTTTTGTCTGAAATATTATCTCCACATTTTCACCGTGATGTTTTTCCAGCATCTATTTTGTGCCTCATATTAGTGGATTCTGACCTTCCTTAGTTCTAATGTTTTAGATTATAGTATCGTGGGTCAAACTTCCGTGTTAAGCTTGGGTCAAATGATGAACAACTATTTGAATGTTTTACTCTGGGTTTCCCAATTCCTAGCTCAACAGTATGATTTTATCCAAGAAAAGGAAGCATTACCTCAGCAAGCTGCCTCTCTCAATTACTTAGGTCTGTCTCTCACAGAATTACATGCATTAAAAGGCAGGTAAAAAGTGAAATGTGTGTGTGTGTATATTTATATATATATATGTATATATATATATGTAAATATACATATACACATCTATTTATTTCTATGCAGAAGTCCCAAAATTAGGTATGTGTACACACACAAATATATATGTATGTATAGAAAAAAATAACCTCAAAAATCCTTCCTATTCATAAAATGTTAATCTAGAAAATTTTTCTTCGAATCTACAAAACAGAAAAAATTAATGTTTTTACTAGCTGCTATCTAGAAACAAATACAACATTAAAAAAACCCACTTTGAGAAAAATATCCAAGCCAATAGGTAAGGGGGAAAAATACAAACCTAAACCAAAACCAATAGGTTCTTTAGGATTCCTTCCATGCTATGATTTATAAAATTCCCATTAGTAATTTTATGTCACTCTATTTACAATATAGTTACCCCTTGGATAGTAGGTGAAAAAAAATGGGAAAAATCAGTTCTGGAATTAGATTACAGCAGAAAAAGAATTGTATATAATACTTGCCTGAGTTATCTGGAAAGTATTTTGTCCACGATCTCTCGTGATCTCTTGCCTGATGTTGTGTGCAGAATGGCGGGTTCAAGCAGAGAATGACGTAGGAGCATGGCGGCCTGGTTGGCCAGGGCCGCTAGCGGTGCTCAAAGCAAAGATAGGCTGATACCGCAATATGCAGAGCGCCCCGGCGAGAAAGCCATCATGCCTTCACCTTGGTAGACACAATTCAAAGGCATTCCAGCCTCTTACAACACACGAGCCTCTCAAAAGCCCACCTGCTGGAGGGTGATTCTGGACATGGGGAAGCAATTTCAGACTCAGTGGCCTGGTAAGAACCAGAAGACAAGCAAAGATTCCTGCCTGCTTCCCTTACTCACTCAGCCGGCAATCAGAGGCCCTCGACGGCCTAGCTTGGAAATCTTCCCCTGAAGGAGAGTAAATTTTTAACTTCCTGTCTTCTCCTCCGAAGCCCTCTGTTTCGAGTCTCTGGTCAAATCTTGCAGAACACACCGGCTCCACTCGTTTCATAGCTCTTTTCTTATTTCCTGTGTTCTACCTATACTGGGATTAGTCCTTCACTGAATCCCTAAGTTTAGTCAACTCCAATTCAATGGCCCTCACTTATTCTCTCTGAGAAATGGTTTTTCCTAGGCATTCAGACATCACTCTCTGCTTACTCTGTTTTGGGTGAGTGTTCTTCTGTCTTGCCCTTGGTTTTATTTTAATTAATTATTATAAGTTTGCTGTTGTTTTTGAGCTATATCTGGTGGAACTCAGGAATCACTCCTGGGCTCTGTGCTCAGGGATTATTCCTGGTGGGGTTGGGGAGCCATAAGAGGTGCTAGTCTTACAACTTGGGAGAACTACAGGACGCAAGGCGCCTCACTAGCTGTACAAACGCCTCTACCCCTCGCACTCCTTAAATGTCGAGTGGTGGGGGGGGGTAGTCCCAGGGCCCAGGGCCCCATGTACTGGTTGCATACAAGCAGCATCTGTCACCCCTGGACTCCCATAAATAGAGAGGGAGAAAGGACATAGGTAGTTATGGTTACACGTATCGGGCAGCCAGGAAATGCTGCCAAGTCTAGGGGACAGGCTGTAGGTAAACAGATAGTTTTCGCCCCTTGTCCAACTTTTCTCCTCCAGATTGTTCTCTGCCTCCCAGGAAGTTCGAGTATGCTCCAAAATGTAGTATTCATATATCTTTGTGTGGATAAACTCACATCTAGAAACAATCAGTTTAGTAAATTGGGCGGCTTGTAACCAGATGCTGTCACAATTGGCCCCTGGGTGCAGCTTAGTCGGAGCAGGGACAAGGAGGAGGTGAGGCAGAGGGTGGTGGGTGGAAATGTAGCACAATCCAGAGCTTGGTCAGAGTCACAACAGTCTCTGGGTAGGGAAAAGTGGTAACACTGTTGCCCGCATCATATGACACAACGTACCACCTAAGAGGGTTGGCCTGAGCTCTGACGCTATGACACTCAATGTAGATTGATGGATCTGACCCTAAATAAACTTCTTTAAAGAATGGGGCCGGAGCGATTGCCTAGCGGGTAGGGCGTTTGTCTTACACGCTGGCTCAGCCGGCCCGGGTTCAATTTCCCGCATTCCATATGGTCCCTCGAGCACCGCCAGGAGTAATTCTTGAGCGCACAGCCAGGACTAACCCTTTGAGCATTGCCGGTGCGGACGAAAAAGCAAAAAAAAAAAAAAAAAAAAAAGAACAAACAAAAACCCTTTAAAGATTCTTTTGCTTTTCCAAAATGTAGTCCATATTCATTCTCAAATGGTAAATAAAACCACTATGGAGACCTAGAATTCTTCACACACAACTCCCCATTCTGATATATACCTCAAAAACTTTTTAGACGTTTTTTTTTTCAGGTCAAAACCCAGATGTGCTTTACTCCTGTGGCTCTGTGCTCAGGATCACTCCTGGCTGGTTTGGGATTATATGAGGTGTTGGGGACTCAAACCTTGGTTGCCGTGCAAGGCAAGCTATTCTACCTGCTATACTATCACCGTAGCTCAAAAAACCATTTTTTTTGTGTTCATTTATTCATACAGAAACCAGAAGGTTTCCCCTGGAAGAACTGTACAGAGTGTAGAGTGGGGTGTGATAAAATGGCCCTGGGGATATTATAGGTCCAAGCTTTTAATATCTTCTAGTAAGGAAAATACATGTACTAGTGTAAATTCTTATGTATTCTGCGGAAAATGAAGGCAAATGGCAGTTCTCTTATGCTACCCCTTTAACTTAGCGAAAGGATGTGTATTCTAGGAGAAAGGTGAGAGAATTTTCCAGTTCAGCAGGATTTACAGCCCCACTTATGCTTTGTCTGCGACCTACAATAACCCCTTTGTGACCTGTTGCAAAATATACCCTATGGCAAATATTGTTACCTCATCCATTGAGGCTGGGGAGGGGTTATAACTGGAAATGCTCAGGACTATTCCTGGCTGCTTTCACGAGTGACTTGGTGGTGTTAGGGGGACTATATATTATATACATATATAGATATCTGATATATAGATAGATAGATATCTATATAGATAGATATCTATAGATATCTATCTATATATATATATCTAGATATCTATATATAGATATATATTTAGATATCTATATATCTATCTAGATACTCAGATATATATCTATATATGTGTGTGTATATATGCATATATGTATGCATACTATCACTATCACTATCTTCCTGTTCATCATCCATTTGCTAGAGCGGCACCAGTATTATCTCCATATGTCCTGGGTCTCACGCCTAGTAGAACTAAAATGCATCCGCTTGCTTCCAGACATAAAGAGCCTGAAACCATTATATTAGGTCAAGTGGGAATGATCTAATATGAATGTTACTGTTAATTGGCATATCAAATATGACACGGGCAGCTTCTGCCAGGCTTGCCGTGGCGGGTGGCATACTCTTTGTCACCTCTAAATAAAGCAAGCTAGGCTGTAAATAGTCTGGTCTGCTGGGTGGAGCTGTGACGCAGAAAGAAGTCCGATGTGATTTTGGCTGAGCCTGGGTGGCCCCGCCCAGGAGCCAAGAGGGGCGACCAGCCATAGTATGAAAAGTTTCCAGCCACGTGGCTGGGAAGTTGGAACCTGGTTTCTACCCAGGCCCAGCTGACTATGGGTCTCCCAGGAGGACAGATGGTCTTTGGAGAGTGGCCACATCACCTCTGGTCCTGAAGCAGCCGGATGAGACACGCCGACCACTACTCAGCCGCCACCTTCGCTGTCCGACACTGTATATGTATGTATATATATATACATATATATATATATGTATAGAGTATAAGTTATATGTGTATATTACATTATTACATATATATATGTATATGTACATACACACACACACACACACACACACACATATATATATATATATATACACACACACACACACACACACACACATATATATATATATATATATATATATACACACACCATATATATATGGTGTCAGGGATTTGAAACAGAGCTAGGTGGAATGCAAGGCAAGTACCTTTTAACCCCTGACTATCTGATCCAACCTGCTGCAATCTTGCATTCCTGTTACATGCTTCTCGCCATACTTCCAATAAGGCAACAATTGCTTCTACTATAATTCCTTTTAGTTGTCTGCCTTCTTTCCTCAACTAAAGTTCACTCGTAGGATCAGGTACAGATGGGCTGTATCTCAGCTGCCTCTATCAATGCTATCTCCCAGCACTCTAGTATGTGTATGCAATATATGATTTATCTAAGTTATTTCTTTCTTTGATCAACTGAAAATAAATCTATCTCCATTTCCCCAAGTACTTAGGCAAATTTCATCTCCTTCCTTGTCCCAATTTTGCTAAAATGGATAACTTCTTCCTTCCTATACCGTCCTACTGCTGTGGCTCAAAGGGTTTAAGTTAAGTTTTTTTCTTGGATTTACTTTTTGGGGAAGAAAGAGACAGAGTGAAAGCAGTTGTTTAAACCATTAAACTCTGGAGCAGCATGCCCACCTGGTTGTAAATATCATCAGACCTCAGCCGCCAATGACCATGCCAGATGAACGACCCATTAATAGGCACTCTCTGGAAATAGCTCGGATAGCTGGGGTCTTTGGCTCCAGGTTGGCTGGAATAACCGGTACTTCGTAGCAGCCAGATATCATCCAGTGTTTGAATCGCGAAGATCGAGAGCAGCACTGAGTCATGTTTGGTAAGGCAAAGAGAAAGAAAAGCAAATCACACCTTTTAGACACTTCCGACATCCAACAGAAGAACTAATTCAGTTATAAGCTGATTTTTCCAATTTTAGATGGGACTATCTAATTGACAGCCTTAAGATTCCAAACTGAATTTTCTAAAAGACTTATTGCAGACCTAAGGAGTCAAATTTTTTTTTTTTCCAATTTTTGAATCTCTATATATAGAGGTCCACATACTTTTCTGATAAAATCTTGGGATTAGAATCCTTTCAGACTATAGTGTGATTTTCTAAATATAAGAAAATATTTTAGGGTTGGAGCGATAGTACAGTGGGCAGAGGTTTGTTTAGAATGTGGCTGACCGGTCTGATCCCCAGCATCCCATACAGTCCCCTGGAGCACTGCCAGGTGTAATTCCCGAGTGCAGAGCCAGAGTAAACCCTGAGCATCGCTGGGTGCACCCAAAAGCCCCCTAAATTTTTCGCACAGATCATATAGAATACCTATTAGACCTGATCTGGCATTCCAAGATCAACACACATTAACATTTCCATGATAAATTTTACAAATAATTATGAGTGAGATAAATTAAGACTAAAAAGTGAGATGGGTGAAGACTATCGCTTCTATCTGTTTCCAACCTCAGATCTGATTCTTGATCTGATTCTCAATGATCTCTGGGCTTAATCTGGGTCTACCTCGCCAAAAGATTAGCCCCTGTATGTGCCTGTGTGCGTGAGGCACTACTTGGGGTTTTTTTGAAGCAGTTCAGATTTTGTGGAATTGTGGATAAATTATGAGAACTTGAACTGACGGTTGACGGCGGTGACTTAAAAACTGTTTTTTTTTAAGAAGCAGTTGAGGCTAGAGAGATAAGACAGCAGGCAGGTGTCTGCCTTGTACCTGGATGACCAGGTCCCATTCCGGGCATCCTGTATGGCCCCCCACACACTGTCAGGAATAATTCCTGAGTGGAGAGCCAGGAATAACCCCCTGAGCATTGCTGGGTGTGACCCCAAAAGCCAAAAAAATAAATAAATAAATAGATAAAATGAATGAATAAATAAAGAGAAGAATATAAAGAGAAAAATAAAAAGAAGCAAATAATATATTTCATTGGCATACGGCGATAAAAATATAGAGTAACCGTTATAGTTCTACATTACAATCAGAAAAGAGAAAAGTCTTAACTTTTGCATTTCAGATCATAATCCTGCTGTTCAAAATCAAAGGAGTAGCCACAGACTGGGGGGGTTGAGAAATAGAAGAAAGGGTTAAGGCACTTGCCTTGTAAGCAGCTGTCTCAGGTTCAATCCTCAGCATCCCATATGGTCTCTACGCACTACCAGAAGTGTAGGGGCCAAGAGTAATCCTCATGCAATCGCTGGGTGTGGTGCCAAAAGCAACAACAACGACAACAAAAGCAGCATGGAGACTCATACTTATTTTACTCAAGAGCAGTGCTTTTTGGAAGTTACAGCCCGAGCACAGGGATACCTGTATCGATAGTACGAAACTAGCATTCTCTCTCTTACTCCCCTTCCAATCTTGGTCGATGACAAGCAGCATAATTCCATAATGTACAGTGCTTCACACTAAAGAGAAACAGTATTCATGGCCAGTTATAGAAGTCCGATTTATTTATTTATTTATTTACTATTTATTTATTGGTTGCATTAGGCCACACGTGGAGCTACTTAGGGAACCAGATGCAGTGCTGGGGATTGAGCCAGGATGGTCCATGTGGCAGGCAAGCTTTACTCCTGTCCTATCTCTCCAGCCCCCTGAATTATACATTCTTACAGAGCAAAGCCAATAAAGACTGAAGACCATTTGGTTTTAATTTCTCCCAAAGCTTTATATCACAACAAGGATATAGGTTTTCTCCTAAGTGTTCTCACTGTCTAGATAGAATAAGCTTTGGAAAGTAGGCGCAAAAAATAATTTGCAAGACTAGAGCGATAGTGTAGAGGTAGCGATTTGCCTTGCATACAGCAGACTCCTGGTTCAATCCTCTGGCATCCATATGGTCCCCAAAGCACCCAGGAGTAATTTCTGAATATAGACCCAGGAATGTCCCCGGGAGGTATTCTGGGAGCATCGCCAGTCGTGATACCCAAAAAGCCAAAATAATCAACTCATCTGACTTGGGACACCATGAACAGACCTTTGCCATAAAGGCATTCACTTATTTAACAAACATTTCTGAGGTGATTACTGTAGACTAAGTACCAGGCTAGAGCTCCAAGTTGCAAAAGAGAAAGAAGAGAGTATGTCTACACTGAGAGGGTGCCAAACTCCCAGGATGTATTCTTTCTTCACTTGCCATTTTATTCCGCTTCTGTATTCCAAATCCTGATCCAGACCTGCTGGCTAAGCGATCATTAGTCCTCTTAGCAGCTGCATGAAGCACTGCATATTGTTTCTGTGATGTACAGAGCTCGCCACTCTGTATTTCTGTGCAAATGGTCACTACTCACTCACTAGAAGTTGTTTTCCATCTTCGCTGAGAAGCTACAGTTTCTAATGTTTATTGAATGTAGACACTCCTCACTGAGATCATCCAGGTATCTAGAAATAAAAGCTACAACTTAGTTGTGTATGGCAGATACTTCAACACGTGCAAAGAATATTTTTTAAAAAAAGATAAGGCAAGAGATCAGTCACTTACATTTTCAAACACTTCATGGTCCCCTTATATTTTAAGACTAGCCTTGGGAATGGGATTTGTAGTTATTAAGGCTGGAGGCTAATATTTATGGTTACTCCAAGTTAAAGGAAAAATTTCTATTGTTTTGATTTATGAATTACAAATATCTTAAAGAGTAAAGGCTTAAGAACATGGCTATAAAGATAATTTAAAAGTTAAAACAGGGCTGGAGCGACAGTACAGTGGGGATGGCTTGCCGTGCTTGTGGCCGACCTGGGTTTTGATCCCTGGTACCCCCATGGTCCCCGGAGCACCACTCAGGAGTAATTCCTGGAGTGCAGAGTCAGGGGTAATCCCTGAGTATCGCTGGGTGTGACTCAGAAAGAAAAAAAAAGCCAAAAAAAAAAAAAAAAAAGCTAATGAATAATGAATCCATAAAAGCATAAAGTCTGGGAGGGAAAGGATACTGTATAGTCAGGAATAAGAAGACTAGATACCCAGACTATGAAAAACATTCTTTTTTCCCTCCTTCACTTTTCATATAAAATATAGAAGAAAATGATATATTACAGGATGGGAAACCATGATTCAGTATACACCCAAGATAATTATACTACTTCACAAGAGCATGAACATAGTGCCTAAAAAACTTCAGATGGCTAGAACCTCAGGACAAAAAAGAAGACAATCATGCCCAGTATAAGCAGAATATTCTTTAACAGCCCAAAAGGTCACATGTGTGCAGGCGAACTAAGCCGCCACACTTTCTGCTCCCTGGGGCCGGTGTGCAATGCTGCAGACAGCACAGCCTCCTTGGGAGTGTGGCGCCTGTGGTTTTATGGGCTACAATAAGGGCTTTGGAGACAGTCCTTTCTTGTGGACATTCCTATCTGCTCTTGTACTGGTCTCAATTTCAGGCTCCAACAGGCATGCCAGGGTCTTTGGAAGGTGCCCAGGCACAGTGGTTGGGGTCCACATTGGCCAAGTCATCATGTCCATCAGCACCAAAGTGCAGAATAAGGAGCATGAGACTAAGATTCTGCACCAGGCCACGTTTTCTGTCCTAGAAGACGCACACCTCCAAGGGAACTTTACCAGGTTTAATGTGGAGGAGTATGAAGTCACGGGTACTGAAAGAGGCCCAGCCTGCATGACTGTGGGCCAAATATATCCCAAGTGGGGGGCCTCTGGGTCAATGGTGGGCAATGCATTAGGCCGTGGCACTTTGCCCCTTCCAGTACTCAAACTGCTCCCATCCCACCCACCACACTTAATCCTGTTTCTTAACTCCCCAAATAAAAGGTCTACGTGCGGCTTTCAGATGCCTTCCCACCCCGCGCCCCAATCCAGTTACTCATCAGAATAAGCTTCTACTAAATCAAGCACCTGTTTAAGTCTACAATATATTTATGCACACTCTGAAATGCTGCTAAATAACAAAATCTGGTCACAATCTCTATGTTGTTTCTACGAAACTCTTCATCTAAATCCTGCAGTTCTGGCTTAGCCTCCAGTTTGCTTTCCCATAACTCTGGACCCTAAGAGAGAAATAGAATGAGGCCTAATGTCAGTAAAAACTGTGTAGAATCATTTCTAAATTGACTTTTAAAAATTATTTTTAGGGCTCTACCAGGATATCAAAGATTGAAAGCAGAGCAAGACAGAGTCATGAAGAGAGCAGAAACACAGATATATAATAGCTTTGAAACAACTAACTATAAGTGACTTGTTTTTAAATGTTGGGCCAGTTATCTCTGTTATACCAGCTATCTTTTGGCATTCTTTATATCTATGTTATATCAGTTATCTTTATATTCCGAGTATAGTACGCTAAGGCTCTTCTGTAGGTACCTCACACTTACATATATATTAGCATTTTTTGGTCACACCCAGCAATGTTCAGATTATTCCTGGCTTCCTTTACTCAGGAATTACTCCCATGTCAGTCACCATATGGGATGCTGGGGATTGAAATGAGTTGGTCACATGTAAGGCAAATACCGGGCATCTGCTATACTATCACCTGGGCCCCAAGCTTACCTCCTCCTCTTTAATTCCCTTCATGGTTACTTCGCATCTCAGGAGACCCTGGTTCCTCCAGAAAAAGCATACTGTAGGGAGACAGCAAGAAAATGATATAGCAGAGAAGGATCACCTTTTGAAATAGCTGAAGTCAAATAATATGATGTCTCCGTGATTAGTTGATCAGCTCTGTCTTCAACCTGGAACACAGTGGGAATAAACTCCAGAGCCTCTCAAAGTTCAGCAATGATGGCATTGCCACAGGAAACGACCAAATTGCTTGGCCACAGAGGTTATTCCTCAGCCAGAAAGTCCAGCATCATGAGGACAAAAGTTACTCTCGGTGCCTTGCCAGTGGAAATGCTTAACTGGCTTCAGAGCTGGGATTTATTAATCATTAGAGGAAACTAGGTCTGCTGGACAGACTGTCTGCTCCATTAAAGAATCTGTGTGAGAAAGAAAACAAAGTAATGAAAACTCCTATTCCTTAGAAGCCAAAGCAAAACATACACAAACTCCTGAAAATAATGAGGACTGATAACAGAGAGATATTTTTTTTCTTTCTCTCCGTATTTTCCACGTGGAGGAACTCTTGCTAGACCAACACAGTTTGTAATTTTGGGTGTTTTTTTATTTTTAAGTTGGGTGGAAGGGAGGGAAAGCACACGCAGTGCTCAGCTCACTCCTGGCTCTATGCTCTGGATCACCCCCAGGCAGGAGGATCACTCCTGCTCACAGCTCCCTATGTCACACCAAGGACAAACCAGGGTTGGCTGCGCGGTATGGGAAGCACCTTAAATCCCTACTTTATTTCTCCGCCCTATTCCAATACTCTTGCTTTTTTTTTTTCTTTTTTTGCTTTTTTGGGTCAAGCAACCAGCAAATGTTCAGGGTTACTTGGCCTAATTGAATTACTCCTGGCAGTGCCTCAGGGTACCATATGGGATGCTGGGGTCAAAACCTGGTCAGCCAGCAAGGTAAGGCAAAATGCCCTACCTACTGTGCTTACTACTCCGCCCCTGCTCTTGAATTGAATTCTTTCATCCTTTATTCAGAGAAAAGACCTGATAAAAATTCAACTTTAAAACATAGAAGAAGTCATTTATTATAGTATGGTTCCAATGTGCCTAGAATTGCATAAGGTAATCCTATAGTTTATAACTTTGCACAAAACTACTAAGCACTATATATATAGAACTCCAGACTTTTTTTTCCATTTGAAGAGATTTTTGTCATAAAAAAACAGAAGCGCTTAATAGTCTTGACATGTCCAAAATGTCTTTAAAATCAGGATGTTAGTATTCCTACACAATTCTGTTATGAAGATGCTTTTAGAAATACTGTTTGAAACTGGTCCACAAGTCTCATATAATTGAGCACTTTAGGGTCTAGTTGATTCCACTACTTGTTCTGGCTGGCATCCAAGGCTGATTGTCTAGAGTTGGATCAGACACATACTATTGCACATATCATGCAATGTAATATTGCAATTACAGTGAACAGACATTCTCGGAATGTTCCCTGAATGCAACAATTGATTTTTTTTACCCATCTAATCCTTGAATACCAAGCGCCTCTCTGCCAAGCTGAGTATGATGATGGATAAGGAATGAATTTTCTGCTGCAGAAATTCTCAAGCCAGGCTGGAATAAGAGAACCATCTGAACCCTGCCCTTTCCCGTGAAGCGCATAGAGGAAGTCTTAAGCATGTTTTTTTTTTTTTGGGGGCCGCATCTGGTGATGTTCAGAAGTTATTCCTGGCCTCGACACTCATGAATTACTCCTATCGGTGCTCAGGGACCGTATGGGGAGCCAGGGATCAAACCTAGGCTAGTCTACGCAAGGTAACACCCTACTCCATTCAAACTACTGCTCCCATCTGACTGTCTTTTTTTTAAGAATCTCTTAAGATGATTCTGATGAAACCAAGACTGAAAACACGGGTAGTCTCACAGAAGGCAGCAGCAAGGAAACAAAAATTCTATGTATCTCTGTTTCACTGAGCTCCACTTACTTCCCTGCAAATGGCAAGAAATGACAAGTACATGAATAACAGGAAGAGGTGGATCCCTGGTCACAAGTGAGCCCAAAAAGAAGGAGATGAGAGATGAAAATGAAGCACTAGTGTGTTGTTTAAGAAGC
>JAJIBD010032613.1:0-10479 GCA_021461705.1 Cryptotis parvus | reverse complement strand
CTCTCTCTCTTTTCCTTCTCTTACATATTGTGGATTACAATACATACACTTAGAGGCCACCATGTGCATTTTTTGGCCTGTATTTAATACTCAGTTCTAGGTTGGTATTAGTCCTTTCAACATTTATTTGCACATGTTCCCTTCTCTGTCTTTTTTTTTAAGTATTTTATTATACCACCATGAGAAATACAAATAAAAAATTCCTTATCCAGATGAGCCAAGCAATAACAATGAGTTGTATAACTTCTCTGATAAGGCATTTTGGAAAGAATTGTTAAGGATTCATAAGGAACTCAAAGAAGCAATGGAATGCAAAATCAATAAAATACAAGAGGACATGAGAGAAGAAATGAGGAAAATGCAGATCACAATACAAATGGAAATGACAGATATTAAAAATGAGGTAAATGAAATGAAAAACACAATGGAAGGCCTCCAGAGCAGACGGCCTTGGATCTCTCCTGGACCCCTTGGGCCCTGCGCTTCAGGGAAACAATTGCAGCCTCCCACACAGGTGTGTGTGTGTGTGTGTGTGTTGTGTGATCCTTGCGTCTTCGCAGACCTAGTCACCCAAGAACTCACATTTGCAACCTATAATAGACATAATAGTAAAGCAACGCAAAATTCCATCAAATTCAGTGAGGGATCCAAGGCCGTTTGCCTCTTTTCCCATTGATGGAAGTTCCGGCTACTCCCTGGGGCTAATTAGGTCCTTGGAGACACAAGGATCACACACACACACACACACACACACACACACACCTCTGGGGGAGGCTGTACTTCTTCCCCCATTTTGTCTTTAAATTCAAATGTCTCCCATAGACTATATGGCTAAAGTATGTTTTCAAGCCATCTACTAGGCTTTTTCTTTTAATTGGATTGTCTAATTCACTCACAGTTAATGTCGTCATTGATATTGTTGGATTTATATGTGTCATTTTTCTTTGTATTTCTCTCCATTTCATGTATTTTTTTGTTTCTCCATTTTTCAATGGATTTTAATTATATGAGTAAAGTAGCATCTTAGTTTATCTGACAATAATTTTTGGTCATATTCTTGAGGACTTCTTTTTAATGACTGCTCCAAAGTTGTTGATTTTTTTTAATTTATTTTATTTAATCACCATGCAATACAGTTAGAAGGCTGTTCATGATTGGTTTTTCAGTCACACAATGTTCCAACACCCATCCCTCCTCCAGTGCACATTTCCCACCACCATGTGCCCCTTTACTATCCTCATACCCCCCAAGCCTATCTCTATGCAGGCACATTCCTTCTTCTCTCCCTCCCTCCTTCCCTCCCTCCCTCCCTCCCTCCCTCCTCCTCCCTCTCTCTCTCTCTCTCTATCTCTCTTTCTCTGTTGGGAATTATGGTTTACAATTCAGATACTGAAAAGTTATAATGTTTGCTCCTTTACCTACTTATGCTAACAGTTCTTATACAGAGTGATCATTTACCATTATATTTGTCATAGCTGTCCCTTTCCTATTCCAATTGTATTTTCCTGAAGTGGTTGAAGCAGGTTTCCAATCATGGACCAAACCTTCTGACTCTTGTTTCTATCGTCCTTGAATATTGGTTTCATATTGTTTTTTGTACCGCACAAATGACTTCAATTATTCTGTGCCTATCTCTCTCCTTCTGACTCATTTTACTCAGCATGATACTGTCCATGTCCATCTACTTAAAAGAAAATTTCATGAGGCTGGAGTGATAGTCCAGTGGGTAGGGCGTTTGCCTTGCAATCGGCCACCCTAGGTTCAATATCCAGCATCCCATATGGTCCCCCACGCAGTACCAGGAGTAATGAGCACAGAGTTAGGAGTAACCCTTGAACATCGCTGGGTGTGACCGGAAAAGCAAAAAAAAAAAATTCCATGACTTTATTTTTCCTAACAGCTGTATAGCATTCCATTGTGTAGATGTTTCTCTTCCTGGGCAGTGGGGTCCGGAGCCAAGAATCACACAACCTGGGGGGGGGAGTCGGCGCGCTAGGGTGGTCCGACAAGGCTTTGCGTTGTGATGGAGTTCGCCTCCCCGGGGGGGGGGCAAGAATCACACACACCGGGGGAGTGGAGGGGCGGAGCCCGGTAAGACTGTTTCTTTATCAGTTTTCTGTTTTCAGGCACTCAGGTAGTTTCCAGATTTGGCTATTGCAAACAGTGCTGTAATAAATATCAAAGTGCAGATGTTATTACTCTGTGTGTTTTTGAAGCCTCAAGATATATTCCCAGAAGTGGCATTGTTGGTTTACATGAAAGTTCAATTACTGGCATTTTTTTATTCATTTATTTTATTTTTGTATGATTTTGGCTTTTGAATTTAACAAGATCTTTCTGAAGCTAGAATTTACCATGACTTATTTTTCTTCCATAGCTATGCAAATATTATGATAGGCAGACATCCTTCACACCCTTTTGATCATTTTGATCAACCTAAAAGAAAAATTCTAGGGTATAAAAATATTTTTTATTTCCTTTTTAAGTCTTTCTCATATTTAAGTAGATGTAATTTCTGGCTTTTTTAAGGAATGCCCATATTGTTCTCCAAAAGAGCTGGAGATGGGTCAGCATTCCCATTAACAATGAAGGAGAGTCTCTATCTCCAGCATCCATGCAAGTATTGGTTGTTCTTGTTCTTTTGCATATGTGCCATTCTCTGTGGTGTGAGATGAGATCTCATTATTTTCTGATTTGCATTACTCTGATGGTTAGAAATGAAGAGCATTTTTTTCATGTCTTTTGGACATCGCGAATTCTTCTTTGAGGAAGCTTCTGTTGATTTCTTTTCCCCACCTTGATGTGGTTGGATATTTCTACTTGTGAAGTTACATATATATACATATATATGTAGATATATATGTATGTATGTGTAACATCACAAGTAAAAACATGTCTAGACACACATATATATGTCTAGACATATATATGATAATATATATATATATATCTTGGATATTAACCTCTTATCATATGAGTTCTGGATTAATAATTTTTCCCAACCTGTGGTCCTGGTCACTATTTCTTTTGAAGTGCAGAAGCTTCTTAGTTTAATTTAGCCCCACTTGTTTATCTTTGCTTCCACTTGCTTCATCAGTGGTGTTACATCTTCAAAGATTCATTTAGCTTCAATGTTATGGAGAATTTTGCTCACATTTCCAACTTGTACCTTGTACCGGAGTAGATTCAGGTCTACTCCATGTACCTTGTAGATTCAGGTCTAATATTGAGGTCTTTAATCCATTTTTATCTAACTTTTGTGTCTGATGTTAGAGAGAGGCCTGAGTTCATTTTCTTCCATGTAGTTGTCCAGTTTTTCCATCACCATTTGGCGAAGTGGTGACTTTCCTTGTTCTAATTCATATTTCTCGCTCCTTTATCAAACTTTAGGTGATCATATATTTGAAGGTCTGCGTTAGAGTATTCAACTCTGTTCCATTGGACTAAGTGTCTGCCTTTATTCCAATGCCATGTTGTTTTAATTATTACTGCTTTGTAGTAGTTTGAGTTAAGGAAGGTGATACCTCCCATCTTTTTTATCCCAAGAATTACTCTAGCTATTTATGGATTTGTCATTCCTTATGAATGTCAGAAGCATTTGATCTATTTCTTTGAAAAAAAACGCCATGGGTCTCCCTTATAAGGATTGCACTAGATCTATATAATACTTTGGCAGTATTGTCATTTTGGTAATGTTGATCCTCCCATTCCACGAGCAGGGAATGTGTTTCCATTTCCTTGTGTGCCGGGGAGCCACTGGGGTCCCCCAACCGTACCAGGAAGCGAGTTCCCTTCTACCTCCAAAGCTGGCGGAGAATGGATGAAAACTCAGGAATCCAACACAGTTTTAAAAGGGCTTTACTATCATACGTTCTGATATACAATCCAAGAGCAGGGAAAACCTCCGGGACTCTGGGTTCCCAGCTAGGCCCCAGCCACGTGCAAGCCAAGATGGCTGCCACCATATGTTGAAGCCCAAGAGAGAATGGAGAGGGACGGAAAAGCAAAACGCCATGGGAAGCCGAAATGGCAAAGAGAGCTTCTTTCTTCTTGCAGATTATTTTAAAGATAGAAATCTTCCAAAACTTCTCAGCCCCGCCCATTGTGGGCTGGGCTATCTAGAGATGAAAACAGGAAAATAGCTCTATAGAAATGTAGCAATTCAGGTGGCCTTCTGGCTGTTTACAAGAACCCAGAGCTGATTCAAAGTCTCCCTAGCAGAGCTGGGAGGAGCTGTAAGCTAAATGTAGCTGGAAGTTAAATAGGACGTCACCCAACAACTTCCCCTGTTTACTTTACTAAAATAAAACTGAGAAAAAATACAAAATTTGGGCTTACACATACAGAAAATTAAACAAAAAGGAACATTTCCAGTTACAAAGAGTGCGAGCCCCAAAAGAGAGCCCAAAAAGAGAGAGCACAAAAGAGGAAGCAGGCTAGTTTTATCCCCCTGCAACTCAGACTATCCACTATTATGGGAAGCAGGGAGGGTCAATGCCCTCAGGTAATTTCTCCCAGCACCTAACCTAGCCCCTTTTAGATGCAAATATCTTGAGCCAAGATCTGCCTGGAAATGCCTTTATAGGGTAGAGAAGGGGGTTTCTGAGATGGCATGCTTCTGTACCAAAGACTGTACTAATACCAGTTAAATATTTCTCCAAGCCTTCACAAGAGTCTCGTCTACTTCACGGTAGTTTTGTATTTTAGTTGCCTTTGAGTTATCAGGGAGCCATGCTTGCTTGCTTGGAGGCAAACAGCATTTCTCTCTGGGCTAATTACTTAGAGATCCAACGTGGCCAGGCAAATATACTGGCAAGAGTTAGCTAGTCCCATGATGATTGTGGTAGCATGAGAGAATATTTATACCAGCCGGTACAGAATACATGGTCAGATAAACTGCCACATTTAAACTACCCCTCTATCTATGAAGTGACCTGCAGGAGGCAATCCAGGGCAGATGCAGAGGCTCTTAGGTGTCTTGCAACAACTCCCCCTGATTAGTTTACTATAATGAAATTGAAAAGGTACAAAATATTTACTAACATATATAAAATTAAGACAAGAAAAAAATTCCAATTACAAAGTGATAATACATGTTACTTTAGGATCCTAACTTGTTTCTGGACCCAAAGCAAAGTTCATGACAAAGTGTTTCTAGCTGCCTGATTATAACGAACTAGTTTGCACTGTCCATAATTAGAGTCAATTTGCCGTATTTTAAGTAAAGTCACGTGTTTGGGGGAAAGGTCTGAAGAACAGCTTCTGGAACAGCAATAGCGGTGATCACATGAATGAGTCTCTGGAGAACATTGATCAGGAATTCGTTGAATTGTCAGGAACACTGGAACAGGTTTCAGGAACACTGGAACAAAAGTATCAAGCACTAGAACAGGAGTCTCAAGCGCTGGAACAGGTGTCTGAAACAATGGTACAGGCATCTTGCAAGGCATCTTCACCAAGGGAACACTGGCACCGGTAACTTAATTTTAGGTGAGACAAAAACACTTTTCAAGATTAATTACAAATAGAGATTTTAAGGCTTTGGCAAGAATTCAAGAACATGAAGAAACTTCAACACCTTGTGAAAGTAAACATTAGGAAAAGCTGTTTTGCAAATTCTTAAATTTTTGTAGTGAGCACTGTTTTAGGAGTCTTGGAGTATTGAGCACCGTAGCGCAAGTTTACTGTGTTCCAATATTTTATCCTGTGAACAGTATCATTAGAAAAACCTTTTTACATTGATTTGGCAAACTTTTTGTAATGAGCACTGTGATCAGAGTCCAAAGCCTCGAGCATCAGAGAAGGAATTTGTAGCAGCCAAGTTCTTTTTACTGTAAATCTCTGAACAAAAGCATTAAAAAACTTTTTTTATTAGTTGTTAGCAGATTTTGATATTGAGCACTATACCTGAGTTCACCCCTTTTTCCTCCTTTTTTATTTTTAAATTTTTTATCCTGTAAAAAAAAATTAGAAAACTCATTAATTTCTGAAACCTTGACAATGAACATCATACACGGCATTACATTTTCATATACATTTTTCTTCAAAACCTTAAAAAACTTCACTTTGTCATTCCTATACATAAAAACCTCAGAAAATTATTATAAAATACCTTCTCCTTGAGGGTTATTCAGGTACCCTCACCTTTAAACACTTCTAAGTAGCAAGGAAACATTAAGACATGAACACATTAAACACTTAGAAAATACATATTTTTATGGTACCTTCTTTTGGAGAGTTATTTAGGTGTTTTACCTTTAAACTCACTCCAAGGCACTTTTTTTAAGAAAGAAAGGAGTTATCTCCAGGCATCAACAGGCTGCAATGCAAGGTTATTTTTTATCAAAGATGAACCAAGATCAATAGGCTGCAAAGCAAAATTATTGTTATTAAAGATCGACCATGTTAAACAGGCTGCAAAGCAAGATTATCATCAGTTAGAAATGAATCAATCCAGAAGGTTTAAACAACAGTTTGTAATTTAAAATTAAGACTTTATATTGAAAGAAATTAGGTGTTTTTAGACCTGTACTGAAAGAAATTAGGTGTTTTTAGACCTGCTAGCCATTTATAATCGGTTTTTACTTAGGTGAATTCACTGGTTTTTGTGTCTGCATCAGTGTTTTCCAGCAGCTCTCCTTGAGACAAATTTAAGGTGAATAATGTTAAAGACACCTATCTTTTTGTTGCTTCAATAACTGAATTTTGAAAGTGTTTTGAGCATGTTCAACAGTTCATTATTAGCTATAACATTTGCCATAAATCATTTGCCAAAACTATCCATTTGCCAGAAGTCTTTTGCCATAAATAAACAATCACATAACTTAGTTGTCTGCAATCCTCCAGTCACGTAGGATGGAGCACAGACAAATAAAAAGTAGACAATTTAGTCTGGTTTGTCTTTATGGTAAGCTATGGTACTTATGAAGGTGGCAGGCAACTGTAGTTTGAGCCTAAAAGCTCTTTTCCAGCTGAATTAAATAAAGATGCCACCAAGAAATCTGCCTTTTCATTTCCTCAAACCAAAGGTCCAGGAAAGCCTCTACTTTAAAAGTTTGCTCTCCAGAACTTGCACTCAGATCCCGTTGGGAGAGGTGCAGTTTTATCACAAAATCACAAGAGTTATCACTAGAAAAGTTATCACCAATAAAGAATAGTCATGAGGAATGTTGTGAGGCTCCCAGAGCTTTGATCTTTGACTATTATTAAATTGAGAACAGGAGGAACTACAAGCTTTTTGAGGTCTGGACAGGAATTAATCTGTTACTCCCTTCGTCCTCATGAGAATTTGTAAGAATATTAGGGAAGCCCTCAACTTGAGAATTAGTCTCCATCAGAGGGGCATCTCTACCTTCGGAGGTATTAACTCCGGCAGATTTTCAGTTTGAGAGTCTGCCTCCTCTGGATGTTTCGTTTCCTCCTATAGGTTATCATCAAGCTTTAAAATCTGTTTGCTAGATTTAATTTCATGATTCTCTGAAAGAAAAGCCAGAGTTACAAAAGCCACCACTTTTACTAGCACCTGAAGAAACAGGTGAAGCCAGAACAAAAAAAAAAAAAAAACCTCCAGGAGGTAACCCATTTTAATTCACAGTTTAAATGCTGCTCTCAGCTTCAGGAAAAGTTCATCAACATCTTGGTGGCATCTCAGATGCAGGCCCCACCCAGGAAGCTAGATGTCTGGGAAGCCGCTGGGGTTCCCAACAGTACCAGGAAGCGAAGTTCCCTTCTACCTCCGAAGCTGGCGGAGAATGGATGAAAACTCAGGAATCCGACACAGTTTTAAAAAAGGGCTTTACTATCACAGGTTCCGTTATACAATCCAAGAGCAGAGAAAACCTCTGGACTCTGGGTTCCCAGCTAGGCCCCAGCCACGTGTAGGCCAAGATGGCTGCCACCATATGTAGAAGCCAACAGAGAATGGAGAGGATGGAGAAGCAAAATGCCAAGGGAAGCCGGAAATGGCAAAAGAGGGGCTTATTTCTTCTTGCAGATTATTTTAAAGATAGAAATCTGCCAAAACTTCTCAGCCCCGCCCATTGTGGGCTGGGCTATCTAGAGATGAAAACAAGAAAATAGCTCTATAGAAATGTAGCGCTTCAGGTGGCCTTCCGGCTGTTTACAAGAACCCAGAGCTGATTCAAAGCCTCCCTAGCAGCTCAGGTATTCTCTCTGGGGGTTGCAGCTGGCCAGGAGGACACCTGGGGTCATGGTAGAGCCCCAGGCCTCGGCAACAGGTGGAACTACAGTCCTCAGAAGTCTGAGCAGAAGCGGAAGTAAACGGACGTTTTGAACTCCGGCCTATCTCTGAATCAGGTATTCTCCCTTGGGGGGGGTGCAGCTGGCCTGGCAAGCAGCTGCTCACTCGGCCGCATATTAATACAAATAAAAGGTAATTCAGCACCAAGGGAAGGTAATACCTTCGAAAAAAAGAAACAATACTCTAGAGGAGTCTATCCCTGAACACCGCAACACCATGGAGAATCAACACAGATCCCCAGTTCAAAGAACGGATGAAGAAATCAAACCTAAAGACACGAAAAAGAATACAGACGTGCATAATATCTCTGACAAAGGATTCAGAGAAGAAATTGTTAGGATGTTTAACGAGCTCAATGAAAAAATGGAACAGATGTCCAATAAAATACAGGAGAATGTAAACAAAACAGTTGAAAGGGCAGTCAATAAATTATGGAAGGAAATGAGAGCAGAAATGAGAACCATGCAAATAGAAATATCATCACTTAAAAACTCAGTAGATGAAATGAAAAACACAATAGGGTCTATCAATAGTAGGATGACAGCAGAGGAAGAAAGAATCAGTGAGACTGAAGATGAGCTGCAGAAAGCACTCAGGGAACTATGTAAGATGGAAAAAGACCAGAAAACGGATCAGCAAGGGAACAGAGAACAATAGTATGAATCCAGGTGGAACAACATAAGACTCATCAGAGTCCCAGAGAACAGAAAAAATAACCCCAAGGAAATTAAAACAGTTAAAAACATCCTTGCTGAAAAGTTCCCGAGTTAAAGGATGAAGACATCCAGATCCAAGAAGCCCTAAGAGTACCAGCAAGAAGAGACGCCAATAGAAAGACCCCAAGACACATCCTAGTCAAAGTAATGGATGCCATAGACAGAGACATAATTCTTCATGCAGCAAGATCAAAGAAGGAAATTGTATACAAAAGGACCATCCATTTGACTTTCAGCAGACTTCTCAGAAGAGACCCTCCAAGTCCGAAGGCAGTGATGGAATATAGTAAGAAAACTCAATGAAATGATTGCCTCAGCAAAAAATTCTTTTTTTTTTTTGTTTTTTTTTTCAGTTTTCCACAAGGTTGATTTAATTTTTTTTAATTAATACTTTATTATACCACCGTGAGATATACAATTACAATGTTGTTCATGTTTGGAGGTTTCGGTCACATAGTGTTCCAAAACCCGCCCTCCACCAGTGCCCATATCCCACCACCAATGTCCCCAATTCCCTCCCCTCTCCCATAGCCTGCCTAAATGGCAGGCTCTTGATCTCTTTTTCTTTCTCCCTCTCTCTCCCTTCCTTCTCCTACACATTGTGGGTTGTACTACATACACTTGAAACCATCATGTGCATTTTTTTTGCCTGTATGTAATGCTCAGTTCTATGTTGGTATCAGCCCCTTTCGACATTTATTCACACATGTCCCCTTCTCTGTCTTACCTAACCTCTGACTCCCTCATGGTTGGGGTAATTTCCACTTTTGGTAAGACCACCTGATATATTTATGTCATGTAAATAGATGCAGTCATTCTATGTCTCTCTCTTTTCCTTCTGACTAATTTCACTCAACATGATCCTTTCCATGTCCATCCATTTATAGGCAAATTTCACAACTTCATTTTTTCCTGACAGCTGCATAGTATTCCATTGTGTAGATGTACCACAGTTTCTTTATCCAGTCATCAGTTCTCGGGCATACTGGTTGTTTCCAGGTTCTGGCTATTGTGAATAATGCTGCTATGAAAATAAAAGTGCGGATTGTGTTTCTGCTGTGTGTTTTTGGCTTCCCAGGGCATATTCCCAGGAGTGGTATGGCTGGGTCAAAGGGAGCTCAATTTCTAGTCTTTGGAGGAATGACCATATTTTTTTCCAGAAAGGCTGGACAAGTCAACACTCCCAACAACAATGTATGAGAGTCCCTTTTCCCCACATCCACGTCAGCACTTGTTACTTTTACCCTTTTGGATATGGGCCAGTCTCTATGGTGAGGTGATATCTCATTGTTGTTTTGATTTGCATCTCTCTGATGATTAGTGATGATGAGCATTTTTTCATATGCCTTTTTGGCCATTCAATTTCTTCCCTTGTCAAAATTTCTGTTCATCTCTTCTCCCCATTTTTTATGGGGGTTGGCTGTTTTCTTCTTATATAGCTGTACCAGTGCCTGATATATCCTGAATATCAACTCCTTATCAGATGGGTATTGGGTGAATATT